>JAUIMV010000001.1:0-22518 GCA_033557775.1 Berosus sp. SLE1611
CTGGAAGCATAACTCAAAAATATTAAATGGGACATACTGGGTATAAGCGAAGTCCGCAAGATAGGCGAAGGTCAAGTTACTGTGGAGTCCGGAAATACATTGTGCTATTCAGGAGAACAAACTGCTACAAGAGGTGTTGGAGTCCTAGTTCACAAGAAACATAAAAATATAATTATAGATACCAAGATCATAAGCCCACGAGTCATATGTTTAACACTCAGGATAATTAAAAGATGCTCTCTAAAAGTTATTCAAGCATATGCACCAACTATTGAACACTCAGAAGATGAGCTAGAAATTTTTTATGAAGATGTGTCCAGCGCCCTACAAAATGGAAAAGCACATTATACAATGTCAATCGGAGATTTTTGTGCTAAAGTCGGCATCAAACAAGATGAAGCGGAAACTGCAGTTGGATACCATGGATTGGGAAGCCGAAACGACAGAGGGGATGCACTGACAGACTTTGCTCACCACAACAACATATACATAATGAACGCCTTCTTCAAGAAAAGAAACAGCAAAAAATGGACTTGGACTAGTCCAGATGACAAAACAAAAAACGCAATAGATTTCATAATCAGCAATAGAAAATTTGTAACCAAAGACGTGTCTTAAACCGTGTTTCGATAGGAAGTCATCACCGCATTGGAAGACCAAAGTAAACAACCATAAAGAAAGAAAGAATCAAGATGGTACTCAAGAAATAGGTAACTGTTAGAAACGTAGATTATAATAAGAAATGTACAGCATCTACACTAAATTACGAAAATAGCACGACAATAGGCGAAATATTCGAAAACATCAGACTCCACTAAAACAGCTATCGAAAAATTCTGCACCAAGAAAGTGAAAGAACAAAAATTGAATTAGAGAAGGAAACTTTTTATGAAGCAGAGACGAGAAATAGAAGACAAGAGCACAGAAGAGTAAAGAACACTTAACAGAATTATTCAAGGAAATCAGAAAGCAGAAGAGACAACATAACACAGAAAAAATAGGAATATTACAGATGAGAATAAAAATGTGGGGACTATTCTTCAATCCCCAGGACTGCAGGTAAACTCCACGGAAGTTCCCAAGCTAACTCCCACGCTACGAGAGACAAATGGAAATCAGAAAAAAAACTCATCTCGCTGAACAAAAGGAAAAATTCGGAGACAAAGAACGAACTACGCAATAATTACATACCTATGTGGGATTCCACTCGCAATCGCAGAAATTCAGTTCACAAGACACTAAAACTTTTGTTTTACGAAGACATTACGAATTTTACGGAGACATTCAGCTAAACAGCCAACAGACACATCTTAACTCGAGGACAGTTGAGCAGGAAAGAGATCGATTTGGCTCCAAAAATCTCGCTCGAGAAAATATCGAGACACTTTTTGCTGAAACACAAGTTACCAACTCACATCTCCTCCCGCCAAAACTAAGATCAACGCTTAATTAATCCTCCTCAACACCAGAATTAGCTTAAATCACCACTAATCATTGCAACGCCGAGACGACGCCCTATAACCAGGCCCTTAGCAATTAATACGCCAATTATCGCTATTACCGCTGAGCATATGCAAGATGACATACCCGTGTGCACAGCGGGTTGTCTAACTCCGAGACCCTTCAAATAGGAATATTGAAATTAAATTTGAGATGACATTCAAATTTTCTCAGTCGGTACGAGAACTGTAAAAACGTCTTGACAAGCAGTAAACGACAATTAACCTAATCAGTGTTTCAAACAACAGAAATTGCGATGATATCTCCACCAACTGCCTGTGAACAACGAATTCTCTATAGGGACGTCCCACGTGAGTACCCACAGATTAAATAATAACTGAACACAACGTTCGTGATAACGAAACATAGGTTATGTAAGAAAACTCGTTAATTACTGCCTTCAATGTCATAAGTAAACAACGACCCATAGCTAACTATTTTGAATTTTTTAAACAATTAAATCCCTGCCAAAACGTTAGACGCTACAGTGGCCAGCCCTTATGAATACATTGCATACACTCCTGTTTTGTGGTAAAGTTCCAATGGTATATCCAAAGCTCATTTCCAGTGATAATTTTATGGAAGACAATCTTCATATTGGGATAAAGCATTAAAATTATCTTTGGTTGCGACTGAGCAGCTTTTTTGTGTTACATACATATATTTCATTAATTTTCTATAAGATATGCGAAAACCTTGCTTCTAAAGCCATGGACATAGCTTGCACGTAGAACAAACTTTTCCATCATGAATATCTTCTATGACAGATGCTTTCCTCAGCTACTGTTCAGTTTACAAATTTTTATCCCCAAATGTGCATTTTATTTCCCAAGTTTTATGGAAATTCTATAAAATATTTTATAATTTACAAGGAATATTTATGATGGTGATACAAGTTGATATGACATTTAATTGAACTGCTTGCACCAATATTTGATTAGGAAATCAGATAAGATATTTTCGACAAACTGCCATCGTTCTCTCATGGATTTACTAGCTAATACCACAGATAATAAGCAGATAGCCAATGCTGTACAATTAAATGGCAACTGTAAAAAAAATTCTTTTGTGTACATATATTCAACGAGCCCCCTGCCATTCTTTGTCAGAAGTAGGAAAGTGGTTCGTTAACATTTTAAAATCACGCCTTTTTCTAATAAAAACTAAATACTCTCCTGTCTAAATTGTTTCCTTCAGAAGCATAAGAATTGTTAAAATACCTAGTTGTAAAAGCGACATTCACAAATATTTATCCAAGGAAGCTTTACTTTAATTTAAAAAAACTGATGTCATATGGCACCATTAGGTTATAGGCTAAAATGTCTCTTTTGTTAAAATCAGTTATTAAACGCATCGTATTTTTATAACGTGGTACCGAAACAGTTAAATTTCGGTACCTTTGTACATTACAAAGCTTGGCCATACTACCCGTATACATTAGCCATCTGCTTGTAATCTGTGCTAATACCTTCCTTTGCTACAAATTTAATGAAACGTAAGTGTTCAATTTACACATCATTAATTTTTTCCTCTTTAAAGGGATATAAGAATAACAAATGGAAATAGAACCAAACTTGGAGAAGTACTATAAAGTTTCATAGAAACTTGACATAAGAAAATTGTCGTGATAGCACACAGTTTTAAAATATAGGTAGATAACTCCCTCATATAGGCTCTGGTGAGCATGCAAGCATGAAATAAATATCGCGATAACAGTTTTTGCCTTAACGGGAGTATAAATATGAATCTTTTATCGATGTTGATAAAAATTAACTAAGGTACGGTCCATTTCACCAGCATGAGTAACATTAACTTATGATGGGACTTTTTGCCCATGTTACACGGTGTAAACTAATTTCCGCCTCAGGTACAATTTGCCCCGGCCACTCATGTTAGTATATCGTGTAAATTCGATTAGCACCCTCGAGACGTAGGGGTAAAGTTCGTGGTTAGTTCTGGAGTGTGGGGTCGGATTGTGTTTTGAAAGTGCGGGGGTGTCAGAGGTTGTTATTGTTTGACCGGTTTCCGCAGCAGCGGTCACGCATAATGGATGGACTGTGGAATTAAATGTGGCGCGTGGAGGGAAATTAGTTGTTTAGCCATTCTCCTGAAAAGAAACTCTCTAATCAATAGAATATAAAGGGAAAGCTTCCGGAGGGTTTCCTAAAAAGACTTTAAGTGTGCTCCTAATTCGTTTTCAATGGATAACTATTCGTCCATTAAACCAAATCTTACAATACAAATTATATGATAGAAACCTAGACACAGCTGTAATTATAAAATGGCTGCATGCCATGGACTTCCTACTCATCTGTAATCATTTAAAAGGCACTGCAGCTCTTAATATAAATTTTCGGAATGACTGTTGCCACAAAATTAATCAATATTAATTCAGCTTTTAAACGAGAAGAAGATGTATGTTTCCCAAGAGGATAAAAAACAGCGTTCGCACTGGAAGTGTTATGGGAAAGACCTAATTCGAAAACTCTCTAAATTCACGGACCACGTACAAATAACCTTGACAGATAAACAGATCGGCGCCCACAGGAATTAAAGTGCCTAGAGAAAATATATGGAATCTTGCGAAAACTAACGCATTTCCACCAACAACGCGTACTGTGTGAATAAACAGAAAACAGACGTGACTATACATAAAAGCGCTGTATTCCCTGACAGGAGTAAACGAGATTTCACTAAAAAGTTAAGCATTTGCATTTCTAGTCTTATTCATGATCTTTAAAGAAGAAGAGGTTAAAACATCTTGCCTCACAAAACGTATCTAAAACACCCATGGAATATTAAAAATAAATTTGCGCAAGGTACGCTTTTAACGCACAAATATGTTAGATATCTTTCTTACTGGAAAGTATACGGAGTATACCGTGGCAATATATGTTTAATCTTGATAATATAAATTAAAAGTTTCGCAGCCCTCTAGAATACGGATATATCGAATCTATGTGATCCGTACGCAGTAAAAAATATCCTTAGTCTATTTTAACTCATTCGAGAATTGGAAAACATATCAGAGTTATAAAACCTTCACCATCAACGATTGGTGGTTCAGTTACGTGACTCTGAGTCTCAACAACTTCGATACGAACGTGCGCTTCAGGTTTGCAAACTAGTTCAGATGGTTTTTGTTCTTCATGTTCTTCAGGGTGTTTGCCTTCTTTAGTACCAACGATATCCGCCCAGCTTGTCGTGGTAGTGGTGACAGTCTTTTCAATTATTACTTTTTGCTCAGAATCTTCAGGCTGAACTGTCTTCTGTTCTTTCGGATGTGTTTGTATAAGTTCTTCCGTCTGTGTTAGTTTAAGTTCTTCCGGCAGTTTTTGTATTTCTTCCGTAGCTACTATTTCAGCTGTTGGTTCTGTCTTTTGAATTTCTACCTCCTGAGGTTCTTCATGAAGTTTATCTGTAGTTTCTGATCTTGTTCGTGAGCGTGAGCGCCTTTCCTTCCGCGTTTCAACTTTCATAAAACCTTCAGCATCAACAACTGGTGGTTCAGCTGCGTGCCTTTGAGTTTCAACAACTTCAATATGAACATGCGATTCAGGTTTGCTAACTAGTTCAGATGGCTTTTCTTCTTCATGTTCTACAGGGTGTTTGCCTTCTTTAGTACCAACGATATCCGCCCAGCTTGTCGTGGTAGTGGTGACTGTCTTTTCAATTATTACGTTTTGCTCAGAATCTTCAGGATGAGCGGACTTAAGTTGTTCTTGTTTTTGTATAAGTTCTTCCGGCTGTTTTTGAATATCTTGCGAGGTTTTTAATTCTTCTGGTTGATCTACTTTTTGAACCTCTACCTTCTGAGGCTCCTCGTGAAGTTTCTCTATTGGTTTTTCTTCCTCTACTTGTTCCGTAGGCTGATTGATTTCCTTAGTACCAACAATATCAACCCAACTGGTTGTGACAGTATTTACAGTCTTTTCAACTACCACAGCCTGCTTAGTATCTGTAAATTCATCTTTCTTTGGTTTTTCTATATGGGCGTCTTTTGCAATTATAGTTTTTTGTATGGCCCAATTGACTTCACCATCCTTGAGAATGTGATAATCATAACTGGGTGCAACTTCCGCTATTTGTACTGAAGAAATTGGTGCTGGTTCAGCGTTCTCAGGCTTTTGCGTAACTAGTTCCTCCAGTTTCTTTGGCTCCAATTGTATCTGTTGCACTTGCTCTTGTGTTTTTGTAACCGCCCAATTGATTTCAGCTTCTCTTAAGGTGTGATAGTCGTACTTTGGTACCAAATCAACGACGGTTTCTGTTTTAATAATTTCTTTTGTTGCTTCAGGTTGTTCTGTAATTCTCTGTTGTTTACGTTTTGCTTCAGTGGAAACTTCTGTACGAATAATTTCTTTCGGTTTTGTAATGGTAGGTTCTGCTTGTTTTTCCGTAACTTCTTTTTCTGTTTCTATAAAAGCGCTTACATCTCTAAATGTTCGGTCCTGTTCCGGTTGCGGTCCAACGAAATCTTTTACTGGTACCTCAATACTTTCTGGTAGTCCTTTCTGCTTTGTTTCAATAGTTGTAGTCTTGGTAATAGTGACCGTTTCGGTAATTATCGCTTTAGGTTTCTCGACAGTTTCTGATTTCACTTCTGTTTTTGGTGCTTCACGCTCAGAAGGTTCAGATTCTGTGCGGCTTCTAGACCTAGATCTAGATCGACGTTCTTTCTTAGTTAGCACTAACATTGTATCGAATCCTTCTGCGACTTTTGGGAGCGGTTCTGGCTCATGAACTACATCTCCAACAACCTCAATGCGGGAATGGATGGGTTCCCTGGCAACCTCTGGTTCTTTAGGTTGCTCAACTGGCTTTGGTTTTTCAGGTTTTCTGGCAATGTCTGCCCATGATGTTACGTGAGTGTGAAATTGTTCTGATGGTTTTGTTTTCTCCTGAGGTTGATGAGCTGCTGGTTGAGACACTGAAACTTCTTCTTTAACAACTTCCTTAATTGATGCTTGAAGTTGCAAAGTTTGTTCCAGTTTCGCACCGGCGATATCTTCTGTAATTTTCTCCGTTTGTTTTACCTCAATTACTGCCGGTTTTGGTTCCATTGTGGCTATTTCTTGTTCTACTACTATCTTTTCCTGGTCTATAAACTTAGTAATTGCTATCACTGTTTGCTTGTTTTCAGCGTCTACTACATCTGGCTTTAAAATATCTTTAGAAGGCTTATCTTCTCTAACTGTTTCTGACACAATTGTTTCTTCTTCTTTTGGTATTTCAGGTTTGATTTCTTCAGATTCTGGTTGTGCAGGTTCTGACTCATGGCGCTGCCTAGATCGGGATCTTTCGCGTCTGTGTTTCCTGGTAATATGTTCCACAAAACCTTCAGGATCTACAGGCAAAGGTTCATGTTCGTGTTTCTCTTCGCCAACCACTTCGACTATAACAGTATGCGGTTCTCTATGTTCCTCTACTACCGTAGTAATCTCTTCTATTTTTTCTATATGTGTGCTTGGTTTTGTGCCCACAATTGTAGCCCAGCTTGTCCTTGGTCCTAAGTCTAGAAGTGCAGCAGGTTCTTTCGTTTTTTGAGTGTTCTCCACAGAGGGTTCCAGATTTTCTGGTTCTGGTTTAGACACAGTTTCACTTGGTTCAACTACTTTTTCAACAACAGTTGTGGTAACAGTGACTTCTTCTTTTACAACTTGGACTTGCCCGGTACTTGCTTCCTCAATATTTGGAGTAGGTCTTTGGCTTTCGAGTGCTTTACGTTCTTGTTCTATAAAGTCAATAACCGAAACTTGTTTTTGCGACACAGCCTTTTCTATTGGTATATCTTTTGGTTCAGATTCTTTGGACTTTTTATCTTTCTTGCGTTTTTCATTCTTCGATTTGGGTTCTACCTGTACTGCCAAATCTTTTTCAATTATTTTTGTTTCTTCTTTAACAGGCTCTGTGGGTTCTTGTGGAGACGCTTTGGTTTCTGGTTTTACCTGTATTGTCAAATCTTCTTCAAAGATTTTTGTTTCTTCTTTAACTGGTTCCGTTGATTCCTGTGGAGACACTTTACTTTCTGGCTTTATATGAATAGCTTCTTCAGTTTCTTGATTTTCTGGTAGAATTCCTTGTGGTACTGTTTCTGGAAGGGCTTCCTGCGGTTCTCGTTTATTTTTCTGTTTGGATTTCTTTGACTTTGATGGCTTAGTGCCTTCAGATTTAATTGGAACCTCCTTTATAACTGGGCGTTCTTCAACTTCCTTAATTTTTATGGTTTCTTCAGGTTTAACTTCCTGTGGTTTTTCAATTTCTGCGGTTGTTAGTGTTTTTGTAATGGTTGTTGTCTGTTTGGATTTCTTTGATTTTGAAGGCTTAGTGATTTCAGATTCGGTTGGAACCTCCTTTACAGTTGCTCTTTCTTCAACTTTCGTAACCGTTACGAATTCTTCAGGTTTGCCTTTATGTGGCTTTGCAATTTCTGTGGCTGTTAATGTTTTTGTAATGGTTGTTGTCTTCACAACGGTGGTCGCGGTGGTTTTTGAATCAGGTGCATCAACCGATTCCACTTCAGTGTGCCTTTCAACAGTTTGCAAGTCCGTTGGTGGTGTTTCAACTTCGGTAGGCTCTAGCTCGTGTTGTGCTGCTTTTTTAGATTTCTTCTTTTTCGACTTTTTGGCAGGTTTGTCCTCTGCTGCAGACTCATCCGTTGTCGGTTCGGGCTTTTTCGTTTCTTTTGGTGTACTTAAATCCTTAGGTTTGTCTTCATGGTCTCGTGTCCTTGAACGTGATCTCGATCTTCGTTCTTTGCGCGTTTCTACTGCTATGAAGCCATCTGCATCAACTACCGGTGGCTCGGGTTCATGCTTTTGGGTTTCTACCACTTCAATATGTATTGAAGTTATAGGTCTAGTAATAACCTCCTTTGTTTCTTCTTGTTTAGGATGGTGCTTGCTTTCTTTGGCGCCTACAATGTCCGCCCAGCTTGTAGTCTTTGTTGTGATGATTTCTTCTTTAGTTATTGTTAGTTTTTCATCTTCTTCAGGTTTTGTTTCAACCATTTGAGGTACCACCTCTTTAGACTCAAATGTGACAGTTTCTTCGGGTGCCTTTTTTTCTGTTTGTTTTGGTTTCTTTTGTTTTTTCTTTTTGTCTTTTCTATCTGTTGCTTCCGGAATTTCGGCTATCGTAGCGCTGGGTTTATCTTCTGATGGTGTTGAAGGCAATTCACTAGGAATTTCTGGCAAAAGTGAGAGCTTCTCTTGAATGATAAAGTTCTCAGTATCGTCTTTCACCTTATTTTGCGTATCAATTCGTTTTTCGTCCTCAATCACAGCTTTAGGTTCTATTTGCTCAATAATTACTTCTTGGGTGACTTCAGTAATCGTTGTTGTATCATTCATTTTAGGAGCGACTTCTTGAGGTTTCTTTGACTTTTTATGTTTCTTTTTCTTTGACGATTTTTCTTTACCTTCAACATCTGATGCTGATGAAACAGGCTCTTCCTTTTCCAGGGGTGTTTTAGATTTGTCATCTAAGCTCTGAGCAACCTCAGGCACATTTTCTTCTTCCTTAGGACTTTCAGGTTCTTTCATCTTTTGGTCATCGCGGTCTCTCGACATAGGTATTTCCGTTCGTTCTGTCTTTGTTAGAACAGTTTCAAGGCCTTCAGGGTCTCTAGATACTTCTTGTGTTACTTCAGTGATTGTAGTTATATCTTCAACTTTAGGAGCGTCTTCTTGCGATTTCTTTGGTTTCTTATGTTTCTTCTTCTTTGATGATTTTTCTTTACCTTCAACATCTGATGCAGACGAAACAGGCTCATCCTTTTCTGCAGGTGTTTTAGATTTTTTATCGAAACTCTCAACAATTTCAGGCACATTTTCTTCCTCCTTGGGGCTTTCAGTATCTTTCAGCTTTTGAGGCTCTTGTTCATCGCGGTTCCTAGACCTGGATCGAGCCCTTCTTTCTTTCTTTGTTAGAACCGATACAAATCCTTCAGAGTCTTGGGGTAGAGGTTCGTGAGTAGCATGCTCTCCTACTACTTCAATGTGAATAGTAGTTTGGTGTATTGGATGGCGCAATTCTTGCTTAGGTTCTTCAACAGTCTGCTGCGATTTTCCAGTAGTTTTCGTGCCTACTATGTTTGCCCAGCTCGTCTTCTTTTCGACTGGTAAGTGAACCTGCGCTTTTTCGCGCACATCCGCAACAGCCTTTGGTCCCTCTTCAACTGTTATGGTTGTTGTAACTTCGTCTTTAACCATAATTTCCCGAGGCTCTGGGGGTTTTGCCTCTTCAACTTGCGCAGTTTCGCCGTCGCTGGGTTTGCGCTTTTTGTGCTTTTTCTTATCTTTTGGCTTTTCTTCATCTTGAGATTCAACAACTGGTTTTGGCTCTTCTGTGCTTACAGGTTCCTCTGTGAGTGGTTCTTTCAGTATAACATCAGCTTCCTCACGACTCTTCTTCTTTTTGGATTTTTTGGTCTTTGGTGTCTCAGCAGGTTTTTCGTCCAGTGGTTCTGGTTCTATGCTTACAGGCTGTTCTTTGGGCGATTCCTTCAAAATAACATCAGCAGGTTCCTCACGACTCTTCTTCTTTTTGGATTTTTTGGTCTTTGTTGTCTCAGCAGGTTTTTCGTCCAGTGGTTCTGGCTCCACATGTTTTGATGTTGTAATACTGGTAACAGCTTCAACCGTTTTTGTTATGACTTCTTCAGCACGACGGGTTGCTGGTTCATTTTCAACAATTGTGGTTTCTTTGATGGGTTTCTTTCCTTTTGAAGGTTGCTTTTTAGTTTCTTCTGTCGCTGTTATTTTTTCTTGGGTAACAACGCTAGTTTCTTTCTCATCGAACGGTTTTGCCTTCTTCTTTTTGCGTTTAGATGTTTTACCTTTTGCTGCGTCTTCGTCTTCCGACGTCAGTTTTTCCGTAACTTCCTTTTCCGGCTCTGTTTTTACTTGAGGTTTATCCTCAGGCTTGCTCTCGACAGTTTCATGGATTTCTACAATTTTTGTGTCTTTTTCAGTTTTACTTCCTACGATAGTGGCCCAAGATGTTACCGTTGTTGTCACTTCTCTGGTTTTGGTAACCACAGGCTCAACGTTTTCAGTGATCATGGTAACCGTTGAAGTTTCTGTAACGTAAGGCTCTCCAGCGGTTTTTTCTTGTGTAATGAAAACTTCTAGGCTAGATGGCTCTTCAGGACTCGTAGGTGGTTCTTCAGGGTGCATGAGTGGTTGTTCTGATTGTTCATACCTATTTCTAGACCTACTTCTCGAACGTTTGTCCTTTCTTGTCAAAACAGACATAAACCCTTCTGAATCTGTTGGCAGGGGTTCTTTTTCTATATGCTCTTCGCCAATAACTTGGATATGAAGATGGGTTTCTTGTCGCGGGGTGTGTTGAAAAACTGGTTCAGGTGGTGGTATAACCTCTACTTTCGATTTTTTACTTCCGACGTGTAAAGCCCAACTGTCATGAAGTTCCTCTTTAATGGCAACTTCTTCAATAAGTTTAGGCTCTGGTTGAGAGTCTTGCCTTTCCTTTGTAAGGAAATCGTCAACTGTAACTTTAACTTCTTCTTTTGCTACTGGAGGAATTTCTGGGGATACTTCCGAAGGTTCCTCGATCTTTTTCTTTGACTTCTTTTTCTTCTTGGGTTTAGGTTGCTCATCCGTTATTACTCTGGTTTCTGTGGTAGTAACTGTTGTTATTGTTTCAATGGTTCGTGTGTGAGGTTCTTCAACGTTAACTTTTTCGACATTCACAGCTTCCTTGGAAGGTTCTTTGGGCTTCTGTTCCAATGGCTTATCTTCCAGTGTCTGGTTAGATGCTTTGGGTTGTTCTACGGTAGCAAGATCTGGTTTTGGTGGGGCAACTCCCTTAGCCGCATCCTTTTGATGACTCTTTTTATCTTTTGATGGTTTTGGTTCCTCTTTCTCAATTATTTTTGGTTCTTCTGCTAATGATAGTTCTGCAGTGCTTTTTTCATCACCCTTCTGTTTCTTTTTCTTCTTCTTTGAAGTTTGTTTTTCTTTTTGATCGTCATGTAGAAGTGCTGCCGTGTCCTGTTGTAGGACTTCTTGTTCGACTTTTACAGTTAGAGAGTCTGTGGTTGGTTCTTGTAAGGTTTCTGACTTTTGACTAATTTCTTCTTCTTTGGTAGGTAATACTACGTCTTCTTCTAGAAGGTCAACCCAAGAAGTTGCTATGTCAGTAATAGGCAAACCTTTAGCAACAACGTTTTCTACAGTTGTTTTTGTTTCTGTTGGTAGAATGGTTGAGATTTTAGTTGTAGTAATTGTGGTGGTAGTTAGAGTCTTAGATTCCTCTGAATTTTCTGGTGATAATGGCAACTCAGTGTTAGTTATCTCTTGGGTTTGTACTTCTTCCAGCGATTTCTTATGTTTCTTCTTTTTCTGTTTTTTCTTAGGTTTCTGGTCTTCGGCGTCCGGTTGTTTCTCAGTCACTGTCACCTCTTCTATTGTTTCAGTTGTTTGAAAGTCTTCAAAAGTGGGAGTTTCTCTCGGCGTCTCTTCAGTATGTTCTATAACGACAAACTGATCTTCTTCAGCTGTTTTTGTATCTTCTACTATCTCTGCTGGTGTTACTTCTGATATTTCTGGGTGAGCATCTTTATGTGTTTTAATTGTTTCCACTGTAACAACTGCTTGCTGTACAATCGTGCCAATTTCTGTACGCAGCTCATTTTCATCAATCTTTGACTCCGATTTTTCTTCCTCCTGCTTCACATCTTGTGGTTTTGTCTTTTCTTTTTTAGCTTTGCTTTTTTTCTTGCTCTTCTGTTTATCCTCGACAAATTTTTCTTCGACATCTGGCTTAATATCAAGGTTTTCAGTAGGTCTACCACTAGGTGATCTTGATCTGGACCTGTCGCGCCTTTCTTTTCTTGTTAGAACAGAAACAAAGCCTTCAGCGTCCACAGGTTCTTCAATGTGTTCGTGCGTTTCGGTTTCAATAACGCGTATTTGTACTTTTGTTTCTACTTTTGGTGCGGGTGCAACTTTCGGTTCGTCAACGGTTTCGTGGGGAACTGCCTTTTGGCCAATAATGCTAGCCCATGATGTTTGTTGTACGAGAATAGGTTCTTCAGTTTGCACACTGTCTTTTGTAAGGGTAGTGTCATCTTCCGTCTTTTGTAATTCCACTTCTGGTTTGTGTACTTCCACTTCCGGTTTTTGTAATTCAACTTCTGTTGTGACTATTTGCGATGATTGCATATCTGATGGAAGTTCTTCGTCTGACAACACTAGCACCTTATCTAGCAGTTCTTTGTTTTCTATCACCGGTTCTCTTGGTATAATTTCAAAATTGTTGTCTTCTTCACGACGGATCTCCTCCAATATCAACTCCCTTATGGAACGTTGGATGTCGATAGGACTTTGAATAAACTCGAATTCGTGGCGGACATCCTCAAATTCGTCTTCTGGCTCACCAGCCTCAGCTGTTTCTACTGGCGTGACATTTTCATCAATAGGCTCAACAGATGCCGCCATTTCTGGAAGGTTTATAATTTCAGGAACCTCTTCAAAGGACACACTCTTTTTAGGTTTGAATCTACGCTTGTCCTTTGACTTTTCGGTCATAGCTGATTCCAGAGGTTGCTTTTGAGGCTCTTCCACAATTTCCGTCGTGAATTTTCGCTTTGGTTTTTTCACGTCTTTGGGTTCTTCGTCAGTATCGAGACTGGCCATCGCTTCTTCTTGTATTTTATGTGACGTCTCTGCAGCATGTTTCTTAATTAATTCAATAGATTCCCGCAAACGCTCAAGCTCTTGTTCCGGTGTTGTTTCTTTTGATTTCTTATGTTTCTTTTTCTTTTTGCCGTCTGTTTTCTCGACTACTTCAATTTTTTCTGTTATCTCAATGACCTCCTTAATTTCTGTTTCTGGAGTTTCTACTACCTTAACTGGAACCTCCTCTGGTTCATTTTCCGAAGTCTTTCTTTTCGGTTTCTTTTTCTTTTTAGTTTTGTCAACAGAAACTTCCGCAACATCTCCAGGAATTTTGTCTTCAACTTTCTGAGGCTCTGGTACTGGTGGCGCTTCTTTAACATCTTTGTTTTTTTTAGATTTTTTCTTTTCCAAAACACTCATAACGTCTTCAGCGGCTTGAATTTCCACATCGACCACAGAATCGAATCTTTCTATTGACGTTTCATTAGGTTCAACTGACAGTTGCGGACTGTCAGGTACTGTCACTTGATCTAGCACCTCACTGACTTGATCTAAGAATTCTAGAGGAATTCCATGCCGCTTCTTCTTCTTTTGCATTTTCTCTTGGAACTTTTTCATAGCTTCTTGCTCCTCGAGTGTTGTGTCTTCGGGAAGCTCCGGCTGTTTCTTCTTCTTGTCTTTTTTCTTATGTGATTCACTCTCAATGAATTCTGCTGTTACTCGCTGACTTGGCCGTGGCTTTACTGACCCAAATATAACCTGTTCTAGTTCGATTTCTTCGCTAGGCGTTTCCATTGATTGCACACCTGAATCGGTAGAAGTCAGTTCCAAAGATTGGGGATCTTGTACAGGAGAGTCGTGAGTAGTTTCACTACGATCTAGTGTTTGTAACGATGTTTCTTTGATTGATGATTCTGCTTTCTGCAGGGTGGTGTCTTCAACATATTTAGTTTCAGAGTCTTCGACAGCTTGTGTAGGTAGTTCTGTAAGTTCCACCTTCACTGTCACTACTGGGCTTAAAATGCGTTCTTCATGCGTGATGAGAGTGACTCTGTTGGTTTTAATTGGCTCAACTATACGTTCAGTGTTGGTTACAATAGTTTCTATGACTTTTTTAATATTATTTTGTTGTGCAGTTGTTTCCTTGCTTTGAGTCAATTTCTCCGATTGTTGTTCTGGTGTCTTAGGACTTTGAATAACTTCAAAGTTTTGTGTGTCTGCCTGAGGCTCTTCAGTTTGTGGAACTGTTTCAGTTATAAGCACTGGTTCAACATTTTCTATGATTTCTGTTATTACTTTGGTGGTTGTCTCTTTTATGGTCAGAACTATATCTGTGGCTTTATCTTCAGGTTTTACAGAGCCTTCTTCAAGAGTTAGAAGTTTTTCATCTTTGGATTGGTCCTCATCAGAAAGTGTCATTGGTTCATCAAGAATGTCCATCCAGAGTGAGCTCGAATCATCAATAGGCAGTCCTTTGTATGCAGGTTTTTCTTCTTGTACCTCCGTGACTTCAGTTGTTGATGTGATTTTATCTTCAGGTATTAGAGCAGTTCGGTTTTCTGTGGTCGTTTCTTTAACTTCCAGGACTGCTGTTTCTATCTGTTTTGGTTCTTCTTGTTCATCATCGGAGAATGTCATAGGTTCGTCGAGGATGTCGGCCCATAATGTCGAGGTATCATCAATTGGCAAACCTTTATACGCGGGCTTTTCTTCCTTAATCTCTTTGATTTCTACTTTGGTAATAGATGTCGTTGTACCTGTAGCTTCATTTACTTCAGGTGTCGTAACCGTTTCTGTAATTTCTTGCTTCACTTCAATGATTTCTGTTTTCGGTTGTTCTTGTGGTTTTTCAGAAGCTTGTTCTTCCTCGTCTGAGAAAACCATTGGCTCATCAAGTAAGTCAGCCCAAAGGGTTGATGTTTCATCAATTGGTAAGCCTTTGTATGCAGTCTTGGTTTCTTCCGCGGGCTTTTGAATAACTTTCTCTACAACTGTCACGGACACTTCGGGCTTTTCCACTGTTTTCATCAATGGCTTTTCAAGCGAGTCTTCACTTTGAACCGTCGTTGTAGTAAGCACCGTTGTTTTAGTTGTTGTTATTGTTGTAGTTTCAATGGTCTTATTGTCGGGTTGTTCTGCAACCGAAACTTGAACAAATGTTTGTGGTTCTTGAACTTCAATGGTTGCAGAAGGACCTTCAAGAGTTACTGCTGCTTGCGCCTGAGGTTCTTTGGGTTTGATGTCAGGTTCATCCCTGTTTCTTGAGCGGCTTCTAGATCTTTTTTCTTTTCTAGTTAAGACGGACATAAAACCTTCCGAGTCTGTTGGAACAGGTTCTTTTTCAACGTACTCTTCACCAACAACCTGGATGTGCGGATGTATTTCAGGCTTTGGTGCGTGATGAACTTCAGGTTCTTTTGTTTTTTCTTGTGTTTCTGATTGTTTGCTGCCTACATGAAGAGCCCAACTGTCATGCGGCTTATCTTCAGGGGTTTTTACTTCAGGAATTGGTACCTCAGAAACTTTTGGTAATGGCTCTGAAGCTTCTCGTTCTTTAATTAGGAAGTCATCGGTGGTTTCGGTTTTTGTTGTTTCAGGTATAAAGTCCTTTGATATTTCAGGTAAAGATTTTGGATCTTCAGATTCTTTTTGCTTTGTTTTTTTCTTCTTTTTGGACGATTTTGGTGTAAGTTTGTCTGCTTCTACAGTGGTGATTGTGGTAACTTCGGAAACAAGAGTAATCGGAGGCAGAACTACCTTTGCAGCTGGTTCTTCTGTTATTTTAACATCTTCAAGTTTGCTAGTGATTGTTTCGGGTGTTGGTTTCTCAGAAATCTTGTGTGAGGGCTCTGAAGCATCTCGCTCCTTAGCAATGAAAAAATCAGAGGTTGCTTCGGGTTTGTCTTCTGGTGTTTTACATATAATTTCTTTGGGTTCCTTGGGCAAAACCTTGCTAGTTTCAACTTCCTGTTGTTTTGACTTCTTCTTTTTGGACGATTTTGGTTGTTCTTCCGTAAGTTTTTTTGTTTCTATAGTGGTGATTGTTGTGACGTCAGAAACAAGAGTAACCGGAGGCACAACTTCCTTTGCAGCTGGTTCTTTTGTTTCAACAGCATCAATGTTAGTAGTTGTTGTTTCAAGTGCTGGTATCTCAGAAATCTGTTGTGAGGGAACTGAAGCTTCACGTTCCTTAATAAGGAAATCGCAAGAGGTTACATCTTTAGGGGTGATTTCGGATGTGTCTTCTGGTGTTTTAGATATAATCTCTTTAGGTTCCTCGGGCAAAACTTTGGGTGCTTCAACTTCCTGTTGTTTTGGTTTCTTTTTCTTTTTAGACGATTTAGGTTGTTCTTCTGTACTTTTTGTTGTATCTGTAGTGATAATTTTTGTAGTTTCAGAAACAACTATTGCCTTTTCTTTTGTGTCTTTCTCTGTAGTTGGTTCCAAGACTTTTGTTTCTTCAATATTCTCAGGGTCCTTTGGTAACACTTCCATTGTTTTTTCAGTAGAAACCTTTTGTGCTTCTTCTTGGGATGTCGTTGGTTTTGACTTCTTTTTCTTCTTTTCTGATAATTGTGGCTCTTCATTCTGTGTTGCTTCCTCAACAATTTTTGTTTGTGCCGGTTCTGTACTGAAAGGCTCTGTTACAATTTTAATTAATTTTGCGTCTGGTAGCGTAATTTCTCTTTCATTTATAAGGAAGTCTATTACTGTGGTTTTAGTTTCTTCTTTGGGTGTTTCATGCAATAACTCTTGTTTTGGTTTTTGCAAATCCTCTGTTGGTGCTTCATTTTCAGGATGTCTTGTTGTTTCGGAAATCTTTTCGTCGCATGGCTTGGGTTGGACTTCATGTACATTTGTAATTTCCGTTTTGAAGATCGTAACAGCTTCTTCCAGAATTGGTGTTGTATGTTCTTCAATTGTCAAGTGTTCAGGTTCTTTTATTTCTTGTTTCGGTTCGGCGACTTCTCTTTCCTTGGCTTGAAAATCTACAGCTGTAGATTTGGGTAGCACGTTTGGTAAATCGGGTACAATTTCTGTTTCTGGTTTTTCGGAAGGTTCTTGCGGTGCCTTAGTCTTTTTACTTGTTTTATTTTTGGCTGGTTTATCCTCACTGGTGGTTTCTGTTGTTGAAAGTAATGTAACATTTTCTGTTGGCTGAGCCTGTGGTTGTTTTACGGCATCTGCTGTCTTTTCTTTTATTTTATCTACTTTTGGTGGCTTCTTTTTGGAAGTTTTTGTTTCCTTTTTGTGTTTTTCAATTGATTCTTCACCTTTAGCTACCTTTGTAGTAATAACAGTTGTCTTAGTCGTAGTAATTGTTTCAGTGTGAACGGACTTGCTTTCAGGTTCTTCAACAACTGAAACTTGTACAACCGTTTGCGGTTCTTGAATTTCAACAGTTGCTCTAGCAACTTCAGGTGTTTTGGGTTCTGTAGGTTTTCTATCGGGCTCATCACGGTTTCTCGATCGGCTTCTTGATCGTTTTTCTTTCCTGGTTAAAACGGACATGAAACCTTCAGAGTCTATTGGAAGGGGCTCTTTTTCAATATGTTCTTCGCCAACAACCTGAATATGTGGGTGGATTTCAGGCCGTTGACTGTGCTGATCTTCGGGTTCGTTTGGCTTTTCTTTTATTTCTGACCTTTTGCTGCCTACGTGAAGTGCCCAACTGTCAAGAGGTTTTTCACTCTTTGGAGTTGTTGACTGTGGAGCTGAGGCTTCTCTTTCTTTTGCCAGAAAATCATCTACTTGTGCTTTGGGCTTTTCTAAAGGTTCTTGAGGTATGCTTGGTTGTAATTCTTTCGGTTGTTCTTCTGTGATACCTTCTTTAACATTTTGCTCTTGGACGATTTCGCAAGTAGTTGGTGTTATTTGAGTTGAAACAATTGTCACTCTTGTTGTTGTCTTTGATTGTACACTTGGTTCAATTTGTTTGGTAATGGTGGTTGATACAGTTTCCTTCACAAGGGCTTCTTTCGGACTATCTACAACCAAAACCTTCTCTATCTCTACAGGCTTGGTAGTTATAGTTGTTGCAACTACATCTTTTGGAGGCTGTGATTCTTCTTCATCTGAAAGAATCATCGGCTCATCTAAAAAGTCTGCCCACATGGTACTGGACTCATCAATGGGAAGGCCTTTATATGCAACCTTTTCTTCAGTTGGTTTTTCTTTCAACTGTTGCGATTGAGTTATTTCAGCGATTTGTGATTTGGGTTCTTGCGGCTTCTGGTCTACTGATTCACTTGGGTTTTCTATTGGTTGTTCCGGTTTCTCAAAATGTAGTGTTGAAGACACTTCTGCAACCTGTGCTTTGGGTTCATCAAGCTTTTGCGTCGTGGTTGTTTGCTTTGATTGTACAATCGGTTCAGTTTCTTTGCTAATTATAGTTGTTACAGTTTCCTTCACAGGGGCTTCTTTAAGACTATCTACAACCAAAATCTTCTCCGTCTCTACAGGCCTGGTAGTTATAGTTGTGACAGTTGTTGTTACTACTTCTGTTGGAGGCTGTGAGTCTTCTTCATCTGAAAGAACCACAGGCTCATCCAAAAAGTCTGCCCACATGGTACTGGACTCATCAATGGGAAGGCCTTTATATGACACCTTTTCTTCAGTTGGTTTTTGTTGCAATTGTTGTGATTGAGTTATTAGGACTATTTGTGATTTGGATTCTTGCGGCTTCTGCTCTGCTTGTTTCTCAATTTTTTGCTCTTCAGTAAGAATTTGCTTTTCTAATGGGTTTTCGATATTTTCCAAGGTTTTTTCTTCTATTATTGTTTTCGTTGTAGTTGTTACCAAAGTAGTTATTATATCTTTTTGGAGGTGAGAATCGTCTTCTAGCGCTGGCTTAGCATCATAAGATGCCTCTTTTGCATCCGTTGTGGTTGCTACAAATTCTACTGAATCTTTTAAAGTCTTTATTGGGCTGCTTATCTGAATCTTGGAGGTCGAAACGTGTGTAATAGGTTCCAATTCCAGTGTTTCTTTAGCCATAACAAGTTCTTGTTTTGGTTCTAACATAGGTTGTGTGGCTTTTTGAGAATCAGGTGCTGAAGCTTCCCGTTCTTTTGCCAGAAAGTCATCGACTGTAGGTTTTGGCTTGTCGTGAGTTGGGATCACCTCAACAATAGTTGCGAAATCAGCTGATTCTGTTTTGGTAACAAATTCGCGTGGCTGGCTTACTGCTACCTCCGCAACATTTTCTTGCTGAACTGGTTCTCTAGTTTCTTCAACTTGAACAACAGTAGGTAGTTGTTTTTCTTCAATAACCACTGTTTGGTAGCTGTTATCTCCAGTTTCTGTGATTTGTTGGGTCAAAATTGTTTTGACGATTGTTGTTGTTGTGACTGTTTCTTGTGGCGTAAGTTCTTGCCAATCTTTTGGACTCTCAACTCTAGGACTGGGCGTATCTATGTTTATAACAGTAGCAATTGTTTCTGGAGGTTGGTCGATGTCTTGAGTTGAGTCTGAAATGTTGATGACGGTTTTTGTGGTTTCGGTGGTCACATTCAAAGATTCTGGTTCTTCATCTGAAAGAACCATTGGTTCGTCCAAAACATCCATCCACATGGTGCTGGTTTCGTCAATTGGCAATCCTTTATACGCAGATTTATCAATTACAGTAACTTCTTCAGGTTTCTGAATAACAGTTACTTCTGATTTTTCAATAATAGTGACTTCAGGTTTCTCAGTGACAGTAACTTCAGGTTCCTTTTGTTCTGTTGGTTCCTCAACTGGAAGCTTTTCGGTGGAAACCTGCAGCCGCAGCACATGACCTTCCGTTGATTCTGTTCGAGGTTCTTCTGGTTTTTCTATAAATTCTGGGTCTTGTTGACACCTTTCTTCTTCAAGGAACGCCGTTGTAAAGTCTTTTACTTTTGTTGTTTGGCTGTCAACAGTGGTGATTGGTTCTGTTTCTAGGGTTTTGTGAACGATGGTTACTAAGGCATTTTGTTCTTTTGATGGTTCGACTACTTCCGGTTTGGTGGCTTCTTCGCTTTGCGTTACATGCTCATGAGTTGAAGTGTTAATTGTTATGGTTTCAAGAGATTGCACAGAGGAATCCAGAGTGGTAACTTCTTGACCTTGTGGAGCATCCTGGATTACCTGCACGTTTGATACATCAACAGACGGTTGGGCATTTGGAGCTGGACAATTTTGTAGTGAAGTCTTCTCTTCCAACGTGAGCTCTTCTGTGTCACTTCCTGTAGGTTCTAGAGATTGCCGGATGATGATATTTGTGGTTGTTGTTATAATTTGGGACACTACCTCACGTTCCTCGGACTCTGATCGCTCAGAAGGTCTTTCAACTGGTTTTGGTTTCGAAATCACATCAGGATTATTATCTAATTCTACGACATTTGGCTTTTCATCTGCAGGTTTCAAAACTTCCGGTTCTGCGACACTGGTTGTTATAGCTGAAGTTTCAATAGTTATGTTTGTGATGTTTTTCGTTAGTTCTTTAACATCAAGGTCTTCTCCAACTGGCACAATATCAGTTTCTGATGTTCTGTTAATGGATTTCCTATGTTTACGCTTCTTCTGTTTTTTCGCTTCATCAGGTTGGCCGTTTAGGTCCACATTTTCAGCGACTATTTTAACAGTGTCTTCAGGTCCAGCTATATTTTCGATAGTGTGTGTTTCATCTGGCTTGTACATTACTTTAGTTCGAGGTTTTGGCTCAGGTTTATTTTTTCCTTCTTTGGGTTTATCTTTAGCTTTTGATTTTTCGTCGTTTTTAGGTTTTTGTATCATCTGTGGTGTTCGTCCGTCTTTTATTTTTTCGTCCTTTTCGGGCTTCTCTTCTTTAGACTTGTCTTCTTTTGGTGCTTCTTGAAGCTTATGGGTTTTTTTAAGCTCTGTTTGTTCTACTTTATGAGTTTCTTCAACCTTAGATTCTTCAGATTTAGATTTCTTGTGCTTGCGTTTCTTCACACTCTTTTTTGAGGTTTCCACTGCAGCACCATTGGCTAATTTTGATTTTTCTTCAACTTCAATACCATCAACGTCATCTTTTACAATTGCTTGTGGTTTGCTTGCATCTTCAATTGATTTTTTGTGTGGCTTCTTTTTCTTTTTCTTAATTACGTCTGCTTGAACTGGCAAAATATTCTGTTCAGTGCTTATGGATTCACGCTCAATGAAATCTTGAGTAACAGACTTGGTTTTGTCAACTTTTTGCACATCTTCTGGTTGAGTTACCTCCGTTACAGTAGTAACTTGAGTTTCTGTAACAACAGTGATGTGCCTATTAGGGTCTTTCTTTTCAGGCTTTTTCTTGGTCTTTTGTTTTTTAGGTTTTTCGATCGGAGTATTATTTTCTTTGTTAATATCATCTTCAGTCTTTTCAGTAGGTGGCCCTTCTTTTATTTCAATGTGCGTTTCTTCGCTTGAAATTTCGCTGCTGCTAGATTTCTTTGGCTTCCGCTTTTTCTTCTTATGTTTCTGGGCGTCTGTTTCTGCTGGTACTTGACCACCTTCTGGGTGTTGCGCTGTTATCGTCTCTGTGGTTATTGTTGTAATGGTTTCTTGTACGATATGCGTTTTCGGCGACTTTTTCTTCTTTTTCTTTGCGGGCTCTTCGCCCTGATCTTCAGTTTTGGCAAATTTGTGTTTTGGTCGGTTTTCTTTTTCAATATCTTGTAGGGCTTGTTCAATATCATCGGGTTTCTTCGCCGGTTTCGGCTTTTTGTGTTTAATTTTCTTTTGTTGCTTATCTGTACTTGGGGTAGTACTAATATCTTTCTCTTCGCTTGAAGATAATAAGTCTTTCTGTTGAGGCTCAGATACCTGTCCACCACTCACTGGTTCGTCAGTAAGCTCTCCATAGTGGCTGGGTACCTGTTCTGCGTGAGCAGCTTCGGTGTGCTCAGGTCGTTTGTCGTGTTTGGGTTGAGTTTTGGTGGGATGCTTGGGCGCATCGCCTTTATGTTGTTGGTGGTGCTTCTTGTGTTCTGTTTTAACTTGGCGCGTTCTTGTATGGTCTTCCGTGAGCGTTGGAGGACTTCCACGCGGCGGAGACTCTTGCTGAGGTTGTGTTGCGGTCGTTTTCGGTTGTTGTGGTTCTTGCGTACTGGATGGCTGGAGAGGTTTGACTTTAAGTCCCTGAGATAAAATTTGAGCATAGGAGAAACCTGGTGGTGGCTTGTCCCGACCATCAGATACGTTTTGGGTATAGGTGGGCGTTTCGTCCGTCTCGTTAACTTTAATAACTGTAGTACTCATATCTTTGAATGGTTTATGAATTGGTTCTTTATGCGATTCGGGTTTGAGATCTTTTTTATGTGGTTTTGAGGGCCGCGGCTGCGCTTGTGGAGTTACAGTTTTTTGCGTCGAAACGGTAACCTGCGGTTCAAAGGTATGGGTAGTT
>JAUIMV010000020.1:0-13326 GCA_033557775.1 Berosus sp. SLE1611
ACTCTTGCTAAAGACATTTTCATTATCTTCCTTTCTGTTTCTCTTTCTACTATCTTCCGATGTGTACTCTTCATCACTTTCCATTTTATTTAATTTCGGGTATAAATTTTCTTTCAATCCGGATCTGTGTTTTATATTTCTACCTTCTCGCGCCAAATTTTGTTTTATAGGTAAGTTATTGCAATTACGCTTTTACTGTAGATTGGTTCTCAAATATTAATATGTTGCATAATAATCCTCCACCTCTGCTTATTCTGTTTTTTAGATATCTCGTTCTTTTTATTTGAAATGTTATAATAACTGATTTAATTTGCTTCTTCTTATGAATAAATCAGACTATCACTTATCACTTATTCTGCCAGGACCGGACTTCTTATAGACCTTACTCTTTTACTTAAAATGAACGAAGGTAGACTGCGCTATGACTGGACTAACTACAGGGTCGTCAAAAGTAGTTATTTAGCATAAATTGCATTTGTATCTTTTTTTAAGTAACTATAAAATGCGTCGTTTGTTGCTCAAAAGCAAAACCAAAAAAATAAAAGTAACATTGTATCTACTTTTCAGAAGAGAAGGCTTGAAAACGACTGAATATAACATCGGATTTACTCTCGTTGGTGGAAAAAGAAAGAAATAAGCTTGGTTAGACACGATTAACTTTATGACCACAATGGTTATATCGTAGCCACCCCACTGGTAGTTGTGTGTTGCGATCCGGGGGTTGCGGTAGGGTCCATTTCTATAATGAGCCGTCGACAGCACTCATTTGTTATGGTGGTGTAACGCACTACACGCATCGTGTATGTATGTGGCCCTTACACGCATCATCCCTTTGCCTCTACATGTACATCTAGTACATACACATATAGATATCACGTCATCCTGATCTGTGGCTTACGGCTTATCAGATAGACCTTATGCAATAATTTTAGGTTTGTACAGCATTTATGCGTAACAGTGCAATATCAGGAAGCTGATTTGGTGGAATAACGTTGTAAAGAACACTGTGTCTATTGTCTTGCTCCAGAGATGTGTAAAAATATTTGGTTTTATTTGTACCAATTTGTACATTACTCTGGATTGTATATTACCTATTATCAATACCATTTTATAACTGTTAAATGCCTTAGTTTTAAAACTCTGATGGAAAATGTTCATCTGCTAGGTTATTTCTAATGAGAATTTATATAACAAACGTGTAAATGTTAATAATGTTAGGAAGAAGCCGTCACGTTGTGTTCTAGGAATCAACAAATTGGTGCACAGCAAAAAGCTCTTTGAAATATAAAGCAAATCACAGAAAATTTATTATTTTTTTGAGGAATAAAAATGGATAAGATATCGGTTTATACTAAAACCGAGAATGGGAAATGTATACTTCTTGTGAATGTGATGGATAGAAGGTCAATATGCTATTTTGTTCCCCTCTTTGTTTGTAGTAAATCTCTACAGTTGTATTATATTGTTCTGAAAACAAAAATGGCATGGATGGGACACTAAATGAATAATTTCACAGCGCAAGCTTTCACGGTGGTGAATATTATTTGAAGGGTTTACGGGTTAACACCTTTCGCTAGTTCTAAGAACAGCCGAGCTTTCTTTGCTGGTTGTACAAGGCATTTTCAAGGCACTACCTAGTATGCACAAAGCACAAAGTAGAAAGACTTCTTTGTTAAAATTTCCACCCACTTTGTACAAATCCTTAGAAACGTGGTTTTTAATTATAGCGATATTCTCGTAAGTTTTGATGTAGAATCTCTCTTCACAAATGTCCCTATACCATAATCTCTCGAAATCATCAAAAATCTTCTCTCTATCGACAATCTACCAGGTGATATCGTGAATCTCGTAAAAGTTTGCCTAACCTCTAATTATTTTCTTCTCCTGTCGGCGCTAATATTTATATGGAAGAATTCGAAAAGAAAGCCTTACAGTCGTCTCCGCTAAAGCCGAAAGTTTGGTTGCGTTATGTTGATGATACTTTCGTTGTTTGGCAGCATGGTCGTGACTCTAAATTCTCATCATCCGGACATTAAGTTTACTATGGAAATAGAGTCCTCTAAATCAATCCCGTTTCTTGACGCATTGGTAAAACGTAATGATGATGGTACGTTTAGTCACTCTGTCTACCGTAAACTCACCCGTACTAACCGATATTTACACGCTTCTTCGCATCACCATATAGTTATATCCCTGATAACCTTGCTTTTGTTACTAAAACACTTGAAGCTAAAGGTTACGGTCGTATAAAAATTAATAGGGTAATCAATCGTCTTAAAACTCAAAATCGTTCACCAGAGCCAAATGAGACTTCAACTCAACGCACCCCTGTTTTTCTTCCCTTCGTTAAAGGTACAACGGATAGAATTGCTAGGATCTTCAAGAAATACAACATGAAAACGGTGTTCCATTCATCGGGAAAATTGTCTGATCTCCTAAGCAACTCAAAAGATAGAATCCCCTTAGAATCTGAAGATGTTTATCAAATCCCTTGTTCTTGTGGTAAAGTTTATGTAGGGAAACCTCTAGGACGGTGTTGACTCATATTAAGGAACATGAGAGACAGACACGTCTTCTACAAATTTCTAAATCCGCTGTGGATGAACATGTTCATCAAGAGGGTCATAAAGTAAATTTTATGGTACTAAACTATTAGCAAGGGTCTCGGGATATCACTCCTGCATCGTCCGTAAAAGGATTAAGTTCAATAAAGTTGTAGGTTTCCCATTGCATAATCGTTGGAATCAAGTCATACACTCCCCACGCATGGCTGTACAACACCCCCCACGTCTCCACCACCTTAGGCTGTACCCGTCTTCTAGCCTTAGCTCCTGTCATTCTACTTTGTGCATACTAGATAGTGCCTTGAAAATGACCTGTACAACCAGTCACGTTTTCAGCCAGATTTTCAACGTTCTCAGCGAACACGTGATGGAGCTCTAGGATATTCAAGCAGCACCCTGAGGTGGAGCGTTCTTAGACCAGATGCAGAGATCTTCAAAATTATACCTTGTTTTAAGATATCATGGTGACTCCCGTGCGTTATGGAAGTAATTTAACAATTTAAATATAAAAAAAGTATTCTCATCATAAATTATCCTCTCAATTTAGTGATGTCAATCTTCCCAACACTCATTTAACTCTACCCAAAATTCTGAAATCATTTCGGTCGAATTTTTATTAGGATCAAATGATGGTTGGATGATTTGTTTTCTTTTTTGTTAGCTTCGATTTAGGATTTTCATCAAAAACCTCAAAACTCAAAAACCTCAAAAACCTCAAAAACCTCAAAAATATCAAAAACCTCAAAACTCAAAAACCTCAAAATTCTCAAAAACCTCAAAATTTTCAAAAACCTCAAAAACCTCAAAATTCTCAAAAACCTCAAAATTCTCAAAAACCTAAAAATTCGCAAAAACCTCAAAACTGACAAAAACCTCAAAATTCTCAAAAACCTCAAAAATATCAAAAACCTCAAAAATATCAAAAACCTCAAAAATATCAAAAACCTCAAAAATATTATTATATTATTAAGTATCCGTTGATATCAATAAACGTTACAGTATTGTAAAACAAGTTACAAATATATGGGTTGAATGTCGAACTGGGGGTGCACTTATCCCGCTCCACCTACAGGAGCATAAACGTCGAGCACAGATAAAAGTAATCAGTTATATTTCTTGTGCCAATGCAGAACAAGTACTGCAGTCTATGATTGGCCCAGCGTGGCGGGAAATATAAAAAAAGAGCCATTCATATAACTTACAACTGATTTTCAGTGTAGTCTTGGACGTTCGAGAACAGCATAGCAAACGGACTGATTGTGCTTTGTCGTTCACGTCCTGCAAATCGAAAATGTAGAAAGTAAGGCATTGACTGAAGGTCTGACAAAAATAGATATTAGTTAAGGGTCTTTCGTATTCGTGTAAGAATAAAAGTTACAGCATATATTTCTTTGCGAATAGTAGCTAATATTCACACAGATGCCAAGTACCCTATTGTTGTATAAGCGATTTAAAATGTACTTTAAAATAGACTGTTTATTAGATTGTTTAATCCAGCTTACGGAGACAGTAAGTGTACCGAGTTAGGCAACATGTTATGCTTGCGTAAGCTGAAAAGCATAACTTGAGAATACTGAATTTAAATGCTGTGCTATCTAAGCGATTACAGCCTACAAATATTTAGGAACAATATCACATTCGTATTTAACATCAACTGTTCACCAAACCTGTAGCAGACTTATACGAAAATTTGTAAAAATATTGAAACTAATTTATGAAGTAGCAGATGATCCGACTGTGCGCTTGTCTCTGCTAGAATAAGTAGAAAAAAGGCCGACGTAATACTAGAATATGTTGAAAATACAAAAGTTGAACGACATACAAAACCTTCTAGCAGTGCACAAATTCAGGAATTTCAAGATTTGCCATCGACAAGTGCAACCTTTAATGTAAACGCAAAAAATAATACTTTTGATATACCTTCAGACATTGAAATAAGTAACTGCCAGAATGCAACAATTCAATATGTAAGGAAATAAGGTCATTGATATATGTACAACAGTTCAAATTTATAAAAACATAGATGTAATACATTTGTATTATTTTACAGGGAACTCAAGTCGTAGGAAAAGTATAGTGTGCAACACGTTTATATTGAACTTTTCTCACTCGTGTTCTTGTGGCACTCGCCTTACGGCTCGGACCACCATCTTTCACACTCATGAGAAAAGTGAAACTTTCTACACTTGTTGCACAATATACTATTTTGTTCACTACAAGATGAAGAGGGACCACTTTGAAAATATGCGAAAATAGAGGCTTTGATAATATCAAAAAACCTGTATTTTTTTCGTTCTTGTGGGAAAGGGAGATAGTAGATGAAAAAAAAAAAATAAATACAATGTGTGCTTCGAGTCAGCTTCTATTTAACTATATATTGCACTATGGACCGGGTCGTTATTTTAACTTATAAAATATTAATAACAATCCCAGTATTTTAGAAATATAAGATATATTGAAATTATTGGTAATGATTAGTTAAAGTTTTTTATTGTATTAAAAATTTCATTTGCAATTTAAAACTGTACAAACACATTGTATAGTTTTAATATAATGAGATTTTAAGTCTGAATTACTAACCACCCCTTCAATAAGGGTTGTTCTTTTTTGTTGTGTTAAAAGTCGCTTTCTATAAGTAATTCCAAAAATAAAGTAGGTATATATTATTAGGTATAATATGTTACGATAGTAGCCAAAAGTTTTAGAAATGTCTAAACAACGCATTCAATTAATTAGTTAATCTTGTTTAGGTAAGCTATCAGCCGGTGAATTGTATGTTCAACAATGCCTTTTAATTTTATTTCAGTAAATTTTTTAGACAATACTATATTTTCATAAGGGGGATAGCATATTTGTTTGGCTCTAGTAAATGATCGATACGTAGGAAATATATTGCATATATTATTTGGATTTGTGCTTCTTGCTTAACTCTGAACTTTCTGCAAATGATTTTATCGCTCTACCAACATTTGAAGAACTTGTAGATGGAATACATTCGGGTAAAAGATTACCTTTTCCAATTTATTTTAAGAACTTTTCGGGTAAAATGAACTTAGATTTTATCCAAGCCAAGTAGGTCTTGTTGAACAAATCAAAGAAAAATCGATCACCAACTGTTTATTCAAACTTGTAATTCACATTCAGATCCAACCGATTTATTAAATTACATTCGGTATTAAGAAGTATGGTGAGTCTACAGACTGCGCTTATACGTAAGAGTATTCGGACGAGTAGTTTTACAATGTACTGAGCTAAATATAGAAATACCTCAAATAAAATTTCCACACCTTGGACTTTAGGTAATGTAAGAATATTTTAAAATAAATTATGTTAAATCTAGAGTGTTAAAAACTGAATTAAAGTCAAAATAAATTACACCTATTTAAAAGAGACGTGTTAAAAAATTAATATTATTCGTCGAATCAAAAATCTTAGCTGCTCAGTACCCTTGAATCACTTTCGGCCTATTCTGGGAAATCCAAAAGCTCATCAGATAAAGTATGCTGATACAGTTGTTGTTTTCCTTTAAAACCCTTTTCTTCTTTTTCAAGAAGATTGGCAAAGTTTTACACTGTCTCATATAAAGAGTGCAAATATAATAACGAATAAAATGTATATATTGTTGATTATCACAGTTAAAAAAATGCGTTGGTTATTGTTTTTCCGCAGAGTGTGAAAGGCAGTTAGAATTTTGGAACCTATGACGCCACCGGCTCTCTTAAGGTGATATTGCAGGGTCTCCGGCGTCGTTTTCACCGTTTTTGCTCACCCCTATATTATCAACAACAAGCGGTTATTCTTTTTTAAAACATGTAGGTTAGCTTAGCCCTTGATTAGTCTAGAACCTCTTAAAATTGCATGAAATGTCATTAACTCAGTTGCTTTAATAATATTTAAATTTTCGGCCATAGTGTAACATGCGCAGTAAAGTTCTGTTTTTAACGTTAGTTTTTGTATTATTATAGTTTGAAATTTTCAATAAGGTGCATGTCATTATATAGGATAAAGATTTAGCTTTTTACAAATTCCGATTAACAACCATCGAGCGGTGTTCCCTAGCTAAATACATGGAGGCAGGAAATATGACAAGCGTCGCGCAATACCACCTTAACCAAACTGTCAACAACGTCATTCTGGCGTCGGGTTTTGTTGTTTTTGTTCTATTTTTATTACGTCTAGTCAAGAATTCTAAAAAATCAGTTTTTCAGAACTTAACTAGGTAATTTTGCTGCTCTAGATATATATGCTATACCAGCACAAATACACTTTTCGTTTCAACGCCGAAAAGTCGCAAGCGCTTGGATTTTGGGCATTTATCATTAGCGGAAAAACAGTGTATACTAAATATGTATTGGTATCGGTTTCGCTTTAGCTGGTTGAATATTGAATTTTCTAGCATCAAAGTTGCGGCCAATAACCCCCAAACCACAAATTCTTGAGAAAATTATAAAATTTTATAAATTTACCAAAGATTATTTAAAAGCAGCTGGCACATTTCATTTTGACAAAATAAATTTAAGGAAAGTAATTTTTATGAAGGTAATTTTTTCAAGCTTCTTCAAAGCTACAGTTTCTTCATTTGAAAATACCACAAAAGATTGGCTTGGTGATTTATTTAGTGATTTTAGTAGTGTAACTAAAGTTTTTTAAAATTTAATCCTCTTCAGCTTCCTGGTCCTCTTTGTGGTGCGTTTCTATAAAGGTGGATTTATAGAAGATGCAAACGCAAAAGTAACCGCAACGGTATCTCGCAAGAAAAATTATATCATACGATTTACATGTATCCATTTATATACTCGGTATTGGTAACAGCAAGCGCGTAGGTATGAATTTGTTGTCCTAATTCAAACTCCATGCGTCTGCGGTTGTCAGGTTTGTTCGACGTCCAATCAAATTTTCGTTATTTTTAAATCTTCATGTGATGCTCCCGACACTGCACGAACGCAAAATCAATGATTAATGCAGGTGTTGTTATGTATTGTCCTTATTAAATGTAACAGTACAAATTACACTATTTTTTGTTGGTAATCATCATGGTGTCAATTCTTTTGAAAAAAAAGTAATCTCGATAGAAATGACATCTAACACGTTTTGTTAGGTTATGTTGAAAAAAGAAAGGGTTTCTTGCGTTACGAAAGCTCTATAAATGCTTCCAAAAGCTCTTGCGAGTTGCGGTTAACGCTTCTGATGCGTATACTTTCTATATAAATCCGGAGTAAGACCTCGCTAGTTAGAGCCAAAGGGGAAAAGAGTGAAAACTACCGTGTATATAAAGTCCCTATCGTCAAAGTATGGAGGTCTCCTGGCCGTGGGGGAAGGGGGGAAAGAATACAGCATGTTGCCTATATATTGGCAAAATCTAACCATTTTTTAAGTATATCAGTTTGGTTTGGGAACCCCTTTCTTGTTGTTGGAAACACAAACTGAGGGACCGACTGTTTTTTACGAATAAAGCACAAGTTCACCATTGTTTCAAAAAATATTAGTGCCTTTCAATTACCTTTTTACGCCAAAATAGTGCACACAAAAAAATAATATTTGACAGAAAACAAAGCAACAAATTGACAGTAAAAATTAAAAACCAGAGCCGGCTAAGTAAAATAGAAAATCTCTTTCGCTCTGATCTAAATCTAGAAACGAAATAAAATATATGCCAAGAAAAGGTCTCTTTTAGGGCGTTTTGGAGGTAATTTACCCTTTGAATTTACCTGCCAAAAAGGAAAACAATTCAAACATGTGCGAATTACGAACGACTACGAGATTTTCCGAAACTCAGTACCGCGACATTCTGTGGCGATATGTTTTTGCAGCTTTATAGATAACAGTCACTTAGGCAACTAAATATACACTTTTTCCGTATTTTTAGTTGCCTACCTGGTAGGTGCACCCTCCCCCCCTCAAGAAGGTTTGACCCATGATCCCCTATTAAGTTAGTTCTCTTTTCCTCTTTGAGTAAACATGATCGATGCTGTACAGTGGAGGTATTTATAAACAAATGTGTCCCAATTAATTTCCTTCGGGCCAGGTAAAGGCCTTTTCACTCTACAGCCATGCACGCAGTTTACCAGTTGTAATTGCCATAGTTTTGATAACGAAATAATAATAGAACTACCATCTTTCCTTCTTATGGATATTATAACAATAATATTACCAGCTACCCAGTTGAGAATGATGTTACAAAAATACATTGTCCTCACTGTTAACATTAGCCAGTCCAGGCTCTGTTTATTATTTGAATAAATTTTGGGTACCAGAGTCCTCTACTCTTGCCCATTTTCTTGCTATTTAATTAGCATGGATTAGGAACTAAAGCAATTTCCTGCTGATGTTGCTTTTGCATGGCCATGATACCGTAATTTTGGTCGCAGGTAATCTGCTGCGGTTCCCGCAGGCCTACAACGACTTGAAAGGGACTCTTTCTGTTGTTGTTATAATATGTACAATAATTAATACAACTTGTGTTGGCTAATGTGTACTTTCTTTTGCCTTATAACACGCCATACACTCTTTTACAGCACCATAAGCCATCCAAAGGTAAGTGGACTCTTGAGCAGCTGAGTCTACTAGACAAATAAATTTCTGTAACATAACTTTGATGAGTGAGTGGAACTTTTACACTCCGGGTCACTGTAGCCTTTTGTAACAGTGCCACCCGTGGTCTTTTTCATAGTCTTTGCAGTATGTTACAACAGCCAATAGAAACAGCGATGACCGTCCACAGGTTGGCCTCACTACAGCCAATAGAAACGCCAATAGTCGCCTGAAAAGGTATCCAGAAAACATATATAAGCAAATTAGACCGCCAGTGTGGAACCTGAGTCGTACAAGCACCAAAGTAAGTAGTGGAACTTGTATTGTAAACGCTGCAACCAAGAAATATTAAAACCAATAACCTGACCGTCCAAGAAAACAACAGTTATCCGTTAAATACCGTAAACGAACCAGATATACCGAGAAGTTAACCAAAAATCCCACTTTACGTTAGTCTACGTATAGTACTTGTTTTGTTGAACTTGTAAAATTATTGAAACGTTACCTCCAGCGCAATCGAGGGAAATTTGTAAATATTTTCTATAATAAATAACATTAAATAAGTACATGTCTTTGGTTACTTGTGTGTATAAATGTAAACTTTCAATTAACAAACGAACCGTGATAAAATCGCTGCATCTACCATAAGAAATTAACAAACACGAATAAAGTTACATAATTGGCGTCCGTTAGGGAGTTTAACAGTAATTAGTAAATACTCACATCGAGAGCAAAATTTGGCAAACAACAAATCCAGCGCACAGGTACACGCAAATATAAACTCCGAAAAAGGTACTGATTCACCGATTGCCATTAATTAACATCACACTTAGTACTACTAAACAGCGTAAAAGAAATAACATCGAAAGATATCGTTTTCGTTAATAAAAGCGTGGTTTGCAAAGACACAAACCGATTTTACAGATACAGATACTTTACAAACAATAAAATACAGCTCCCTACATGTAACAGAAAAGAGTAGTAATAACATCCGAAAACAGATGGCTCCCGAGAATTAAACTAGTTGACAATAGAATTTGTGGTAGTATTCATTTGCGGATAAAATTTTAATAATTTACCGTAAAATTAAAAGAAAGCGGCAGTATGGCTAGCGGTTATGAATGTGAAACTGCTAGTAGAGTCTCGGGGATAAATCGATTAAATAACGATACGTTAATAGAAGAAATTAAACGCTATGGTTTGAACACGGAAGGTACTGTCCATGACTGAAGACAGCGGTTGTCAATCTATTTGCAAGAGATCTTTTTAACACGAAACTCAATAGAACATGCAACCGCTCCTATGCAGACAACTGATATAGAGGAACAACCTGCTAGAGTCCCAGTAACAGAAGAAACAAATAAAACAATGGAAGTAGAAGAATGTCTTCATTATTTTATGGTAAAACAGGAACAAATTTAAAAAGCAAAGATTTTACCACGTAACAGGCAGTTACCAACGGCACTGCAAGTACAGGAGTGTGTTTTGATAGAATACGCAAGTGGTGATTAAACTTCGACAGTCACAAGGACCCTATGATGTTCTTGGAGCGACTTTAGGAGCTGAAAAGCAGCTACGATATCCCAAAAAATCTTTTGTTAGCGTTACCTGAATTTTTCCGGGGACATACACTGCTGTTGTATCGCAACAGCAAGTCAGCATAGCGCACTTGGAGTGACTTTGAAAGGGCATTCCGTAAATTCTTCCTACCAAGAAATTTCCTGACAAACTGTATGAATAAATCCGTTCCCGAACTCAAGGCACTTGCGAACCCGTGAAAGATGTAGTAGCTATTACTACTTTATTGAGAAGGACGGCGGATTCTCGCATAAAACTCACTTGGAGAGAATCTACTTAAACATGAAACCAGAATATAAAAAAAATGTACGCCGGAGAGACTTCAACTCCGTACAAGAACCTGCGAATTTGAACAATTACAAAGTGACACGAACAACTTCCGCTAACCGCCGCCGGTAACCCAAGTATATCTATCACATATGGCCTACCAGGGAAGATATACTACAATAATATAGTGCAATGCACGTAAAACTTTTGGACGAACCCTCGCTTCTGTGGCCCAACATCGTAAGTACTAATACCAGAAATAACAATTAAAAAGCTTACCTCCCAAATATGACTCCAAACGTGACTGTTGGAGGTGTGAACAACCAAACCACATACAAAGAGTGCAAAAAAACCGCCCAAACTGTTTTGCCGAATCTGCGGCAAGCTCAATACAATGACAAAAGACTGTCACCCTTTAAACTTAAACCACGCCGGAGACATGCGAGGTTCAACAGGTCATTACCAACAATGTCGCCACTAACTTACAACTTACCGCCATACACTACCGATCCTAGAGTTCATGTAAAATTTACAATATGACTCTATGTGTACAACGCCCTCATCGATACCGGATCCGCACAAAGTTATATTGGTGAAAAAGTATATGAAAACAACCTCCTATAAAATACACAGACTCACCGCGAATACATCAGGCTGGCAAATGGCACTCAAACTATTACCGACGCCGTTTACAAAGTTCACTGTGCAGTGCAAACTTTCCACGATAAACTAATAGTACACTGCTTACCGAATCTCACGTCCGACATACTGGTGGGGATGGACCTGTTGAAACGCTGAAATTGATATAAGTAAAAAAACGTGAGACTGAAAGCAACACTACAACATGCCGAACAGGAGTGTGGGAAGATTTGCACAGTGTTAGACTTAACGACAGTACAGAAAAATACTATCAAAACATTTTTGGAAGAAGAAATGCCCACGTTTCAGCATATACTAGGACTCACGAACGAAATACAGCATGAGATTCGACGCCATTGAAACACCGAGATTGGTCCAAAAATCACACCATGCAAGCTATCATAAACAAAGAACTTCATAAAATGCAGACAGCATACGTGATTGAAACATCAGACAGTCCATTGAGTTCACCAATAGTCATGGTTCAAAAGAAACACTGAATACCTCTTCTGTGTGGACTATCGTCAAGTGTTCGCAGGTGCAGTTAAAGATAGCTGCCCCTCCCGTTTATTAAAGCAATTCTGGACAAACTACCATGCGTAAAATTTATTTCTACAATCGATTTAAGGAATGCATACTGGCAAGTACCACTTAGCAAAGAAATCAGGAAAATTCTTGCATTTACGGTGCCAGGGCTAGGCTTGTATCAGTTTAAAGTTATGCCTTTTGGACTACACTCCGCAACAGCAACTTTCCAGCTTCCAGCTTTCCACTTTTAGACAAGATCATTAGACCTGAACTGGAACTCAACTCTTCTGCTTACTTAAATGACATAATTGTGCTTGGACTGACGTTCGAAGATCACTTACAAAACTTGAAGAGAGTACTATCGAAACTCCGAAAGTCCAACCTGAAGATCAACCGAGAAAAGTGTTTGTTTTTTCAACAACAACTAAAATACCTGTAACCCGTGGTTAGCATGGAAGGTGTTAAAACAGCCCTCGGAAAGGTAAGCGCAGTCGAAGAATTCATCGCACCAAGAAATCCTAAGGAACGTAGAATGTTTCTGGGAGTGGCTTCATGGTACCGGTGATTCATACCACAATTTTAAGCATTAACTAGCCCCCTAACCTAGCGGCTGAAAAAGAAACAAGCATGGTAATGGGACAAAGATCAAGAGAAGGCCTTCAATGAATTGAAAAATGCCCTAAGCAGAAAAGAAACTACTCCACAACTGAGAAATAATGCTTGGACGTTGTTTGGGCAATACAGACGTTAAGACATTACTTACAGGGATACCTTTTTTAGGTCATCACTGATAACCTGGCCCTCATTCATTAAAGGAACCGACAGGAAGGCACGCCCACTGGGCAGTGGTATTGCAAAAGTCTGATTTCGAGGTAAATTTTCACAAAAGAACGCTAAGCCAAGTAGCGGACGCACTTTCCCGTCAACCATGTGAAGACACAACCACAACCGAGATACTCCTGACATACAGTGTAGATGGTATAAGAAAAAGTTCCAAGAAATAAGGGACCATCCAGAACGCTAAACGGATTTCCACATCACATGCAACAACCTGTACAAACGCATCTTGGACACATCAGACTTAAACGAACAAGCTCGAGAATAGAAGAGATTCATACCGACTGAGCTACAAAAGAAACTGACAAGGGAAAACCACAACTAACCAACTGCTGGACATCTGGGGATTACTAAAACAATTGCACGCCTCACACCAACTTAA
>JAUIMV010000021.1:0-13309 GCA_033557775.1 Berosus sp. SLE1611
GCGTTATTCTAACTGAATACTACCCTGGATTTTCAATCACGTGGTTTTGTTTGTTTTCGTCTATGTCTAATTTGAACACACTTTAGAAACAGCAAAAATAGACCTAGTACAGGGTACAATTGTTGCCAAATCTATTGATGTGTAAAGATGTTTGCAAACGCATGTTAATGGAGAAATTGATTCAGTCTATTAAATAAAAGGATCTGGTCAATCACTCGTCTATTTTTGAAGATTTTAAAATAATGGAAATCTAAAATGACCCTTCTGTTATGGAAAAAATAAAAATCAAAAATGGTGCACACATACACTACGAAAATGGCCAGCTTATTTTGTAAAAAGTAAAAATCGCTAACGGCTCACTTGTTATGGAACAGAGGTAGTATTATTTATACCTCCACCTTTCCTAAACAAATCAAATATAGAAAAATGCATATGTACTCCGACGATATATCACACTTTTGCCACAGATAATGTAGATCTAGCAATTAAAAACCTCAATGAAGACATTCTAAACTTAGCTCAAACGTCTGATGAGCGAAGGCGTCGGATGAGCACGGTCTTAGCATTAATCCTTGTAAGTTATCAATAGTAATTTTTGCCAGTCAGTCCATTCGTGAACGTTTAAAACTTACCGTAAAATTTTCTGTCCGAAACACAGTTCTTCTCACAGAAGACAGTGTTAAGGACCTTGGAGTCTATATTGATTCTGATGTTAAATTCAAAAACCATATTTCTCAGAACATACATTATTAGACTCAGTCCTTAAGTTACTTTATTCTAATCGCAATTTTAAAGTCAAAAGCTGAAGCTGTTACTTCCTAAACTGTTGCGATACTTTGTACAATTCGTGCTTCGATTCTGTTAATGTCAAACGCATTTGTTCTCCTCGAAATGCTTGTTTGAGATTTTTTTACTAACTTCGCGCTCGAGCTCATGTATCTGGTTCTTTTACTGACAATGGTTGGCTGTGCATGCTTGATTGCCGGGCTGTTCACTTTGCTACCCTGTGTCATCGAATTGTTAATGAGACAGTACCCAGCTATCTTTTCAATAAAATTTAGGGGAAATGCCCATACGATATTCGTTTTAAATCTGTTATTTTTATCCCAATTCACAAACATGAATGTTTAAAAAAACCGCAATATGTAAAATTTAAAATAATATCAATCCTCATTCTTTAATTATTAGTTTTTTCTACTTTTAATACACACACCTATTTTTTTCTACCGCTGTATAACATATATGCAACCATGCAGCTGAGATCAGGAGGAGGATGCAAAGGATTGAGGACAGATACGGAACTCACATAAGCTTAAATAAACATTTAAAAAATAATATATATATATATATATATATATATATCTATTCTTGGATATAATAGCAACTAATCAGGTTATAAGAAACGGCCGAGCTGTCGAGGTGTGAGAAACACATCAAATGAAATCAGACCAACGTCATCTAATATTACAACATAAGTAATAGAATAATATCATCTCGAAACTCGATCCACCACAACCATATTATTTAATTCCACGCAGTGCATCCGTGGAATCCACCGAACAGTAAAATCAATTCAAATTATATAATTCGGCAAAAACAAAATAAAAAACAAATAAAAACCGAGTCATTTGCATACGTATAAATTCGTATACTATCATCCAATTCCCAAGAGAGTAGATCTTTAAAAGTGAACAACCTCCTTAAAATTTCGAAACCGGTTCCAAGATTAACATAACAATTGTCCTCTGAAACCTGATTCTATATAAAACAACCTGCTAATTGTGTAATTATGCCTGATAAAGCCTTTACAGAGGGCTCTGGATCACGGTTTTGAATATTTTAATGCTTTTTAAAGCTACCATCAAGCCGAATTAGTTAGTCGTAATTCAAAATCATGGGCGGAGATTTCTGTTTAATTGTTTCATTTCATTTTTGTGACAAGGAAACTGCGCTTTGATACCGTTTTTATTTACAATAGGGTCAATTATTTAACCCCTTAAATACGAATGCTTTGATATTTAAATTCCACGAATTCCATTTGTAATGCAAACGACATTTTTCGTGATGTTAAAAAAACTTTTTGCAATAGCTAGAGCATGTTCAGTAAACATTACTTTATGATGAACCAGAATATAGATAAGTTATATATTATTTCTTTTCCATACTAAAAATAGACGAATTTTGTTAGGAGAATCTATAGTTTTGATTTTAAAATCAATAACTTCGACAAAAATTTTTATTTTTTAAGTTCTGTTTAATCAAACTGAAACCAAATATGTATAAAGTAAAACGCCATTTCATTTTTCTGTTTCAGATTACCTGAAACATCAATATCTTGCACACCAGTAGTTGAAGAACTTTAGGCAGTGTGATATTCAATCATATATAACTTCTCTATTTATAATTAACAATCATAGATATTATATATCTGTTTTGTAGTAAAAAGACAGTATTCACTTCAACTTAGTTATACTAGAAAACTATTATATACTTCAATCGGCATAACATACTCATAATAAGAGGGTGTCTAAGTATGACCTGAAGACCAAACGCCAAAGTTCCGAGTGGCACACCTAACCCAAGAATGCGAAAATGATTTTCAATTACTGGGTTTTTGAATGTCAAGTGAATACTATATAAATGATCTATATTGATATTATAAAAAATATTACCTTTTTATGTTCAGGATGCTTTAGCTCAATAAGGTTTTGTCCGGCTTCTAGAGTTTTATCGATGACAGGTTGATGGCCAACAATTTCAGCTTCTAGTTTCTTGTGCTTTTTGTACAAATTCTGTGCTTGATGTAGGTTCTGGCCAAGTGTTGTCGAAGAAGCCAATGGCAAATGCTCCTTAATCCACTGAAGCTCTCCATCCAAATCAAATCTGAACTTGTAGAATTTAAGGGCCTCATCAAGTTCCTCCCTGCGTTTTTTAGCAGGCTTTTCCAAGGCTTTCACCTTGCGTTGACACACAAGTGCATCTTTACGAATAACATCGGAATCGAAATGGTCATCGTGCGTCATTTCATGACTTTGGTTTACTAGGTCATCAACTCGTGCTGTGCACTGAACCAACTCATTTTCATATCCCTCATGTTTCTTAAGAAGATCCCTACAAGATCTCAAGTCAACACCAACATTTGTATTGTTGAGGTTCGACTCGATTTCAACTAGCTTGTTGTTGACATCATCAAGTGCAGTGTTATAGTTATGTTGGTCCAGTGCTTGACGTAACCTTCGTCCTTTATCAAGGGACAGCCCTACTAGTTTTTGCCACTCATCATTAAGGTCTTTCAAAGTTCTGGCGACATCATCCTTGCGGTAACTATCATGTGCAATAAGTGCTTGTCCGAGTTTGTTTACATTTCTTAGTTGGCCCTCATTGGCTCTGATCTCACGTTCAAACGCTTCGTGTTTCTGCAATTTCCTTTCGAGATTGCTGAGGTCTCGGTAACTTTCATCTGAAGCTGTTTTGAGTTTCTCTGCCAGCCAGCTGCGTAAGTCATGGACTTCAGCGCAGAATTCTTGATAGTTTTTGGAAGCATCCAATGCTTGACTACGTACACCGCACAATTCTTTGACTGCTTGGCGCCTTTCTAACACTTGGTTGCGTTTGCTGTCGATTCTGTAACACAAAAGAAATAATTTTGAATAAATATTCTTAATAACTAAGTTTAAAAATACAAAAAAATCCCAATAGTATCCAATCATAGAAAATGATTGCACATTCCATCTCTCATTGGATGCTGTAAGGAGCTCGTTCTAGAACTAAATGAAAATTACACTCAGTAGTCAGTCAGTGTCTACTATTTAGCAGCATACAAAATATGAATTAAATCAACGATATCATTGCCTGCTGACATTGATCTTGTCAATTACTATCAAATTATTATCACAGTGTTGTAGATGCTCAGTTTGAATATAACCTGCTTTCTGATATGGATATTTCAGCGGCCATTGCTGGCATTAGTTCTCGGGCAGTGAGAGCTGATGGAAAACCTATCAATTTGATCAACTATTGCTCTTCTTTTATATCCTTAAACATATTTTCAATTGCTGCATTGAGAACAGTGTTTTTCCATTCAGTGGACATTATACCTGAACCCAAAAAGCTAATTCTTCCCAAATGCTGACATACATCCTATAAGTATATTACCCTTTCTTTCCAATATTTTCGAAAAGCTGTTAAACGATCAATTATATTCATACTTATCCAAATTAAATATATTGCCTCTCACACAGTCAGGCTTTCATAAGGGATAGAGTTGCAATTGCTCTTATCAATATTACCGATGATATTTTACATAACACTGATGAGGGTTGTACTACCACATTGGTGTTGTTGGGCTTCTCCAAGGCCTTTGACGCTATATATCATGAGAATGAACAACTACTGATTCAAAAAAGATATAGTTTACAAATTCAATGCTTAAACCAAACCCAGAAACAGTTGGATTAGAATGGCGCCCCTGAGCAACCCAGGCAATGTTTGGTAGGTTATAATCGCCAACAAGGAGAAAAAATATCATTGGGATGTGCATCCATGGTTGAGGCAAAATTTTCCATAAGTTTGTTGATGTCATCCAGAATTGCATGTGGTGGTACATATGTTACAGGCTACTTATGCTAATATTATTGTGTATACTTTTAATTCAGGCCCAAATAATTTCACACACGCCCTTCATGACTAGCCAAGACTAGAAATTGAAGATCGTTCACTTGAGACTGCAATAAGTACCCCCACCATCCCTCTTTTCACCAATGTCCGGAACTCTGTCTGAATGATACACAGCGCTGTTGAAGTCCTATGATAAAAGTTCTCAGACCCTGGATGTTCATGATTGAATATAACAAAACACAAATATACTTTTTATATTACCTGCTTATTAAGTTTTGAAAACACACTACTATCACACAATAAAATTTTCCTAAAATGATCTGTTTTTTTAATATATATCTTGCAATTGCATACCCATACGTATTTATAATCATTTTCCTTACAGAATTCCCTGGTCTCATTATGTAGTATCTTATTATTTGTTGTAAGGTGGTCATTCACATAAATGTTGCTGCTCAGACATTCAATATTAATTATATTAATTTGAGGATGAAACATAGGATGGAGCTAAAGAAAAAGCAGCCCAAGGGGTTCAGTGTGTTAAAAAAATGGTTGGACGAAAATCTCCTTGTTCTAAATACTAACAAATCGCACTTCATGCCCTTCACACCCACAGAGAAAACGCTGCCTTATTTTAGTGAGATAACTGTACATAATCCTGCCTGCACGAATAGCAAAAATTGTCATTATAATCTAAAAAAAGGGCAGAAAAAATCAAATACTTAGGAATAACAATTGACAATCATCTTAAATGGAATGGACAAGTAGAGCATATTAACAAAACAATAAGAAAACTTATTTACATATTATATCATATTAGTAGCAGTAGTAGATGTACATAGTAAATTTTATTCAAAAATATCACAAGATGTGGAATACAAAAGGTCTCAAACAATAAAATTATCACAATAAAAGGAAATACAAAGAACAGAAACACACAAAAACAATACTGCAAGTTGGAAGCAACACCAGCACTGCCGCCTCGAGAGCAAAGATCAAGAGTCCAAAAAATCCTGCAAGCTATAGAATACTTTCTCTAGCAGATGCCGTTTCAGTTTGTTTTTGTGTGTTTCTGTTCTTTGTATTTCTTTTTATTGTGATTATTTTATTGTTTGAGACCTTTTGTATACCACATCTTGTGATATTTTTGAATAAAATTTACTTCTACTGCTACTACTAAATATGTGTAGAGACATTTGTAATCGCTTTATTGTAGAATTTATATTTACGCATAGGCTACTTAAATTAAGACCAAGAACTCCAGAGTGGTTAGTCTGATGAGTAAACTCGTCGAAATGTTTTTCACATCTCTATCAATTAGTTGATATACATCTTTTATTTAAGATAATGCTTTGCCATACTACCAGTGTTCATTTTCTTTCTGCGTTCCGGTTTTTACTGATAGATAGTCATATTATCGGGCTATTCTCCAGTAAATACATATATTACGAAACAAAAACCCACGGAAATGATTGAAAATGTAGAAAATAACTTCCAGCAAGATAAATCACCTGATCATTTAAAGGCAAATACTGCCTTGAAAAAAAAACTAGGAAAATTGCCAGATCACCAAAGCGACAACATAGCAACGCTGTTATTCAAATACGTAAAAATTAAGAAACGTCACGTGGACGCGTCAGTGTTAGAACCAAAAACCACCAAAAAGTACAATAAAACCAAAGTCTTCCAAAAAATGTACGCAAGTAAAACGGTGGACAGAATGAAACAACATAAAATATTAGCCGAAAATACCGGCAACGATTAAATAGAACGATAAAAAATTATCTGTTAGAGCGTTACTGAGCAGTAGTAGATGTCCTTAAAAAGACCCCTAAGGAACTCCTATTGGAACGTCAAAGTTATCCGACAAATAATTTCCACCAAATACACGCTCGCAGCGGTTAGACGGGTAACAACCAATCAGATCTACAACACTTTGTCTAATGCCATAAAATCTTAACTGTGAATGAGCAGCATGTATGTCTTATGCGATATATTTTTTTTTTTTCTACCTCAGATTAGTATGTAATTATACTCCTAATTTTATTGTACTGACATCACAAGCCAAATAAAATTAAATAAGATTTAATTAACAACCCATGCTATTGTAAGTTGACAAAATAGGAGCATATTAACAGTGGTTTATACGTTGATAAGAGTGATTCACGTCACAAATCCCCAAGAAGCAATATCTGACACATGTATAATCACTAGTAAATAAATTCGAAAGGGGCAAAGCTGCAGCTTCCCTGTCAGCTTTTTTTAGTGGGTAGTGACATGCATCGCTTTGTCAATTATGGCTAGTAGAGACGTGCATATCTTGGTGAAGTAAAGTTTTATATGTTTTTCAATAAAATTATTTCTTTGCCAAGCCTTTTAGATAGTCATAATGTATCTATTGAGTAGTAGTTTAGTTTCATTTAATTATTTTGCAGCTACAGGTCCCCGTTATGTCATTTATCTCAAGTTATTATGCACCAATGTATGTAAGTGTATCGGAAACATGTATTTCACCATTGACGTGCAAAAGATAAAAAACTCTCAGGTGCTAAGATAAAATAATTGTCAATTATCACGTTAATTATATCCATCTACACCTGTTTTATTATTTATTGTAACGCCGCTTGCAATTTGTGTTTGCTAGTGGTGGAACTGGTAATTCGTCGCACACAATTTACATAAAACCATAAATCCAGGCATTAAAATATCTTAAATAAATCACTTTAAAGCAGGAAATTGAAGAGAACGTAATAAATCCTTTAGCTAATAATTCTGGTTTAAAACTACTCAATTAAGTTGACGGATTTTGTGTTTCTGAAGAAGAAATATTTACATACACAAGTCTTGAATGGCAAAACATTAATAGATTAGCGGGAATGCTTTCTAGCATGAGTGATAGTGATGATCGGTCGGTAATACAAGCATTAGTAGTGTTTTTAGTTAAATTCAGAACTGGTAATTCAAACGACATAATTCAGAAAATATTTGGATTGAAATATTCTCAACAAGTCTCAGATTATTTCCATCAGGTAATCAAAAGTTTCGAAAAAGATATTTTACCAGCTCATTTTGGAATAAATGCGAAGAGTAGACAAGATCTTATTAATAATGAAACATCTTATCTCGCAAAACATCTACTCGGATTTGGAGAAACTTCTCTTGGTTTAATTTTTGACGGAACTTACATTAGGCATGAAAAAAGAAGGAACAATGTTTACCAAAGAAAATCGTACAGTGGACAGAAGAAAACTCCACTTTGTAAGCCCTTTACTATTTGTACCACAAATGGCTATGTAGTTGACATAGCAGGTCCCTATAATGGAACGATGAACGACGCAAGTATATTAAGAAGTATATTAGAGGAACCTAACGGACTCAGAACGCTCCTACAACCAAGTGACATCTGCATTGTTGATCGCGGTTTCCGTGACGTGGTCTATTTTTTAAAAGAGCAAGGGTATGATGTACATATGACACCTTTGAAGGGAAAAAGAGCACAATTAACAGTAGAAAAGGCAAATTCATCACGATTTGTCACTTAAGTACGTTGAGCTGTTGAAGCAGTACATAGCGCTATTGGTAAAAAAAATAACATTTATTTCATAATGTTCTGGACAATAAGTTTTTACCTGTTTCAAAATCGTTGTGCAAAATAGCTGTTTTTTTGAATAACACTTTTTGTAAACGATTGCTTGTATGAAGAAGCGTCAAAATCAGCAGAAGACAATGCAAGAATTGGTTAAAAATGAGAACTTAAATCGGAGTAGAAACCTTTTTCCGAAATTATCTTCAAGTAGTCTAATGTATTTTCCGGAATGGAGTTAAACAGACCTTAAAATATTATTTACTGGCACTTATCAAATAATAACTGACAACGAATTAAACCTTGAATTTTTAAGATATCGCGAAAATGTTATAAGAGCAAGGGTACGATCAAGGCATATAAATAACAAGACATATAATTGCTTTATCGAGTATGAGCCAAATTCGAACACTTATAAAAGAATTCGAAGATATGTTTGTGGATGTGTAACTGGGAACAGAACAGTGGGCCTTTGCTCTCACATAGCAAGTGATATTAACTACTTATCGCATGCTCGTTACAAATCAAAAATTATAACACCTGCTGAAATATTGACCTCCATGTTTGATGCCACTAGTATAACTACTACTGTTGAAGAAAATAGTGACGATGACTGAATATTCAGTATAATAACGTTATCTGTAATTGTGTTCATATTTTCTATGACTGAAATACATAATACACTATTTCATACAACTACATATCTGTAATTGATTTTTATTTTTTTAAGCTATGCTCCACCAACTCGACCCTTTTGTGACTTTAACATGTAATAGCTAACTAATTAACAAATAAGATAAATTTTTTGGTAGTTGTCACTTTCGCTGTTAGTATAAAAAACCACCCCCAAAAAATATACTTCTCGTTTTTTACAGTTTCTATTATTGCAAAAATTCTAAAACAATATATATTATAATTAGTTTATCGATAGTCATATGTACAGTTTCAATTTCATGAAGATATCTTCAATAGGTACTGAGAAAAAAAATTACATTCAGGGTTGTTACCCCTATTATTCTCTTACTATAGGGGTTAGGGGTGTGAGATTAAGTGCATGGCTATATTAGATGAAAAACAATAAAATAAAGGCAAGAACCTTTCATCGGACGCGAGTGCCGGTTTCATATGTTTAACCGGCCAGATCCTTTAGTAATCTCCCAAAGGAAATAGCGAAATATTTAAAACTGCCAAACTCTGAAAGTTATACAGATCATTGGTTTCGAAAATCGTCTGCAACTATACTTGTTGATGGTGGTGGTTATATATTTGCGTGGAAAAAGCATGGGGGTTGGTAGTCTACTGCAGTAGCGGAAAGTTATATCGACGACATATTAAACAATTAAATAAAAACAGCCGACGCAATACTAGAATTTGTTGAAAATACAAAACTTGAACAACATACAAAACCAGTGCACAAGTTCAGGAATTTCAAGATTTGCTATCAACAAGTGCAACCTTAACGTAAATGCAAAAAATATTCATTAATATAAGTAATTGTCAGAATGTAACAATTCAATATATAAGTAAATCAGGGTCATTGATATATGTGCAACACTTCAAATTTATTAAAACATAGACGTAACACTTTTGTATTATTTTAGAGAAAAATCAAAACGTAGAAAAAGTATAGTGTGCAACACGTGTAGATTGCACTTTCTACACTTGTTGCACAATATACTATTAGTATCTTCTATCGCAGGAAAACACTGGATTATGGAGACCGAGAGCGTCAAGGGATTTGGTCTCTTAGACCAGTAGTCTATTGAAACAACATTTATCGACATCAAATACCACAGAGGCTAATAGCATTCTTACAAATCTCAAATGTGATTTCAGACATTTAAATGACGTTGAAGACAACTGTTGGCAACATGTATCATACAACACCTACTGTTAAATTTCCAATAATAGTTGACATTTTGCGGGCGAAGTGTCATTGTGAAGTGACTTAAGCGTCATTTATTACAGTGGTTGTTGGAAACGCGCCTGTGAAAATAGCATTAAACTTTCAGGTTTGGACAGATGGCAATCGATTATGAATGGCAATCAACAGGTAGTATGTGCACTGATATTCCTAAGTTTGCATTCAGCTGCAATTGTCTTGCGCTATTTGCCACACAAATGTGTTTGCTCAACTTGTACGTCGTTTCATTCGTTTGCAAAACAAAAATTAAAAATGCTATTTAAAATTGGCAAGGGATGAGAAAGGCAAATAATTAACATTTTATGCTCACCACCACAAGGACATACAACTGCAAATCAGTGCACTTCCAAAAAAAAGACAATTGAAATTTTCCTACAAAGCTCGCTATTATTTGTTCATTACTCAGCATAATACCGGGGAATAATACGTCCCGTATTTAATTCACAGATATTTGACAGCAAGGCTAACATTTTGTAGCTGACTGTATAGGCTATCTGTGTCAGAGGATATAAACGTTTATGCTGGTGGAGATTGCATAAAATTTGCGCAGCGTGTATGCTGATGTGGACTTTGTTGTACACACAGGATAGTCCCGATGAAATATAGCAAAATTGATTGTGCTGAATATATAAATGTTCGTAAGCGAATTATGCAAACTCAACGAGGATCTATTTACATACTCATATGAAGTAAGATAAGATTCGTATAATGCTTATTGATTGATATTAACATCTCGAAATACCGTTTAAATTACTCCTGAGATAGAAATATGCAGATTTAAACAGCAGTAAATTGTGGAACTCCCTCTATCTGTAGATTTAATTGTTGTAAATACTTGGGAAGACCAAATAACTAATGCTGAAGGAAACTAATTGCCCATAAAACTGATAAGCATTACTTAAGTTGCGATGTCTCATGGGAAGGACTTCAAAGCCGGATAAACCAGCATCTTTTCGATAGACTATTTAGCTTATAAAGTATATTGCAGAATGCAGTAATGGGTTTGCAAAATAAAAATGTGAATGTAAGAAAATCATGTAACAGAATGTTTAGAAACATGAATGTTTCACCCGGTACGCGAAATGTATTGATACTGAAATTTACAAAACCTACAGATAATATCTTTTCATTATTTCCTAACAATTATACTACTACTTAAACAACAGCGTTTTAGTAGTTCTATGCATATTTATGAATTTTCATAATAATTTGTCAAACTTTTGCTAATTTATTTTTTTGTGAATATACAGACGTTATTAAATGTAATTATTTAGGAAATATTTCAAAAGTCTCCTAGAAGTTAGATTGTTCTGCACACTGTGCAACAAGCAATGTACTAGTAAGCTTTGATTTAGAATTGAGGGTTTGCAGGTGGAACAACTCGTTTTCCTATTATAAATGCTTTATTTATTTTTTTCATGTCAACTTAACTGAGAGATTTGAAACAAAACAGGATCTTTTGTCGCAAAGCTTCAATTCTTTGAACAGCGGAAACGACAACTCCGGGAACAAATTTGACGTTTCCATTAAGCACCTCGTTGATTGTATCCATAGCTTTAGGAACTTCCTCCTTTAGTATATTGATGGTATAATCAGCAATTTTGTTTGCTGCATCCAAAGCATTTTCATAGCAAGACGATGGGTTCGGCGATCCATCGCATACATCCAACATACTCTCAATATCCTCAACTTCTTTTAGCGCAGCTTCAATTTTCAATTTAGCTAATTTTTCTGCTTCTGCTATGTTTCCGGCAGTCATTGCTATCCCTAGGCCGATATTTTGGTTTGCATTGTACATTATCTCGGTCATACTTCCAAAGTCTGGGTACATGCATGCTTCTGCGTTTGGATTTTCATGGCCATTTAAGCTCTGAAAAATTGCTTGAAGCTCATTTGAGATTTTTTCGTAATTCTCGGTAAGGATCACAGTGCTGGTGGCTTCAAGACTGCTTCTGATTAGTTTCACATGTTCTACTTCTTTTGTTAGAGCGACGTTGTAACTTTCTGCAGCCGCATAGAGTTTGCTTGATATGGCCTTTATTTGGCCCTGGGCCTCTTCTAAACTGATCCTTGGCGATGGCAGCCCATATGACTAAAATTAAAAATGACTTTATTTCTAGCACCTTTGGAAATTAAAAATTTTATAATAGAAATTTTTTACATGTATTTTGTCCGTATGTGGAACCAGATAATATTACGTAACTAAAAGGCACCAAGAATGATCTTTTTTTTTATATTTTATGTAAAATTTATGTATTATGTATGTACAACCTTATCAATAAACCTTATCAATAATCTTTGGTGTAGTGAACGTTGGTCTTTGTTATCTGTTTTGTATTTTAGAGAATTTTATGTAAGTAAACATTAAGAGTGCCAAATACTTTTGCGACCCACTGGAATACGCCAGCTGCTATTTGAGTAACATTTTTACCTGGGCAAAAGACAAGGGTTGCGTCTACTACGCAGTAGCTTGTTTACAATATTTTTTTAGAGTTCTATTTTTTAGTTGAAAAAGAACTACTTTGTATTTGACATATAATGACATAAAATACACCTTAATGAAAATTCTTACCTGACATGTCAGTAGAAATAGCACGCAGAAGCAAGCAGCTGTAGACATGGTGCTTAAGTTAAGATGTTTTGATGAAATAAATAAGATTTTTATAAAAACAAAAGGTACTTACGCGTATCTCAATATATCTTATAGATTATCTTGATCTTGACCGTTACTAAGCATTGTTGTACATATCTACAAAAACAGTTCTCAGGATTATCTCTAAGGCTTCTTAGAATCTTCAATTTAGTTTCTCATTTAAAAAAATGCTTGCGATCATTTACGCTGATGATAACGGAAATATCTTTAAGATAACAAGGCATGTCTGGGTTGCATTAGCGACCACACTCTAAAAGTACAGCCACATTCAAATTCATATATATTTCTGAGTATAAAAAATACACAGAAATCGTCATAGATAACTTTACAAAATTTTATAAACTATATACATAAAATTTGACTTTGACTTGACTTGAAGTTGAAATCTTACTTTTCATTTAAATCACGGCTTAAGACTCTGATTTTCAGGAATTCTATTATCGTTTGAGCGCGTTAATAGTTGTTTGTTCTAGTGGGATGTCCCTTATTATTATTATTATTTCGTTAATTTGTGTTAATATTTGTTTAATAG
>JAUIMV010000022.1:0-13265 GCA_033557775.1 Berosus sp. SLE1611
ATTTTTGTTCTTCAAAGAAGAAGTTTCTGTTTCCAAAAGTTGCTTTTCTTCTTTTGTTATTGATCTACCACTTTCGATTTTAGATGTTTCATCCATGTTCCTGTTATATCCTTGGGTTTCCTGCAGTAGCTTCTGACAGGACCAAAAGGAATTTTTATTCTTCGAAGAAGAAGTTTCTGTTTCCGAAAGTTGATTTTCTTCTTTCGTAATTGGTCTACTACTTTCTGCTCTTGACTTTTCATCCATTTTCGTGTAACACCTTTGGGTATCATGTAGTAGCTTCTGGAATCTCCAGAAATCATTGTCATTCTTCAAAGAAGATGTTTTTGTTTCCAAAAGTTGCTTTTCGTCCTTTATTCTTGGTCTACCACTTTCGACAGTCGATGTTTCATCCATCTTCCTGTTATATCTTTGGGTTTCCTGTAGTAGCTTCTGACACGACCAAAAGGAATTTTCATTTTTCAAAGAAGAAGTTTCTGTTTCCGAAAGCTGATTTTCTTCTTTCGTTATTGGTCTATCACTTTCGACCTTCGATGTTTCATCCATCTTCCTGTTATATCTTTGGGTTTCCTGTAGTAGCTTCTGACAGGACCAAAAGGAATTTTTATTCTTCAAAGGAGAAGTTTCTGTTTCCGAAAGTTGCTTTTCTTCTTTTGTTATTGGTCTGCCACTTTCGATTTTAGATGATTTATCCATGTTCCTGTTATATCCTTGGGTTTCCTGCAGTAGCTTCTGACAGGACCAAAAGGAATTTTTATTCTTCAAAGAAGAAGTTTCTGTTTCCGAAAGTTGCTTTTCTTCTTTCGTAATTGGTCTACTACTTTCTGCTCTTGACTGATCATCATTTTTTGTGTAAAATCTTTGGGTATCCTCTAACAGTTTCTGGTATCTCCAAAAGTCTTGTTCAATCTTCAAAGAAGAAGTTTCTGTTTTCGAAAGTTGCTTTTCTTCTTTCGTTATTGTCCCTCTGTCAGAAATAAGGTTTTGGCCGTTCAATGGTGGTTTTTCAGTTTCTGGATCAGTTTCCAAGAGAGCGGCGCCTATCTTCGAGAAGGAGTTCCTGTGTTCTAAAGACAATCTGCTAGCGTCAAAGTCTGTTCCTTCCAATGATGAGGCTACTACTCTTGATTTTAATACTTTTTCTTGCCTTGAAGAGATGTGTGGATGCTGCAATGTTTTGTCTGAAGTTGAAAATGAATGTTGAGGTTTCAGAAGCAATTCTTGGACTGTGGATGTTTGGCCTGTAGTGTCTCTCAATTTTGAATTTTCTGGAGTTGCAAATCTATTTGCCGGTTTGAGAAACAATTCTTGGACTCTGGATGCTTGGCCTTTAGTGGAATAGTCTTTCAATTTTGTCACTTTGGAAGTGTCTTCAGCTTTAAGATTTGATATTTGGGATAAACTGGCACAATTATCTTTTGAAGGTTCTTTTGCAGGTTTTGAAGTTGTAGCTTCGTCTGAAGTTGAAAATGATTTTTTTCGTTTGGGAGGCGATTTTTGGCTTATGGATGTTGAGCCTGTACTGTCTTTCACTTTGGAACTGTCTTCAAGTTTAAGATTTGCGGCTTGGTTTAAACTGGAAAAATTATCTTTTGAAGGTTCTTTTGCAGGTTTTGAATTTGTAGCTTCGTCTGAAGTTGAAAATGAATTTTTTCGTTTAGTAGACGATTTTTGGCATATGGATGTTGGGCCTGTACTGTCTTTCACTTTGGAACTGTCTCCAGGTGTAAGATTTGAGACTTGTGTTAAAGTGTAATAATTCTCTTTTAAAGGTTCTTTTGCAGGTTTTGAAGTTGTAGCTTCGTCTGAAGTTGAAAATGAATTTTTTCGTTTGGGATAGGATTTTTGGCCTATGGATGTTGGGCCTGTACTGTCTTTCAATTTGGTACTGTCTTCAGGTTTAAGAACTTTTGAGACTTTCAAAATTCCTTGCAGTTGACGATTCTTTGGATTACGTAAAGCTTTTTCTGCTACTTCCTCAGATTCTGTCCGTTCGGCTAGGCAAGAAAACATGAGTGGATGCTGCAATGTTTTTCCTGATGTACAAAAACAATATTCAGGTTTGATAAACAGTTCTTGGACTCTTGGGGTTTGGCCTAAACCGTCTTTCAATTTTGAACTGCCTTCAAGTTTAAGCTTTGATACTTCCAAAATTTCTTGGGTTTTATTTAGACGATTCTTCTTCGGCTTATGTAGAGCCTTTTCTGATATTTCTTTAGATTCTGTCGACTCGCTTAGGCTGGTGATAAGCCTTTCAGTTTCAGAATCCATTAACTTTGCTTTCAAATGTTTTTGTGTGACAGTCCTCTCGTCACATTTCTGAGAATCGTCGGTTTTGGAAGATTTTCCTATAGATCTTGAAGAAGACATTTGTGAATACTGCAATGTTTTGTCTGATGTCGGAAAAGAATATTCAGGTTTGATAAACAGTTCTTGCCCTAAACAGTCTTTCGATTTTGAACCTTCTTCAGGTTTAAGGTTTGAGACTTCCAAAATTCCTTGTGTTTCACGTGGACGATTCTTTGGCTTATGTATAACTTCTTCTTTTTCTGCAGCTTCTGTTGGTTCAGCCAGGCTGGAGATATGCCTTTCAGTTTCAGGATCCCTTAATTTTGGTTTCAAAGTTTTTTGAAATAGAGACGTCTTGTGACATTTTTGAGAATCGTCGATTTCAGAGGATCTTTTTATAGATCTTGAAGAAGATATGTGCGAATGTTGCAATGTTTTGTCTGATGTTGACAATGAAGGTTCCGGTTTGAGAAAAGATTCTTGGACTATGGGTGTTAAGCCTGTGCCGTCTTTCAATTTTGAATTGTCTGGAGTTGACAATCTATCTTTAGGTTTAAGGTTCGAGGCTGCCAAAATTCTTTGTGTTTCACTAAGACGATTCCTGAGCTTCCGTTTAGCTTTTTCTGATATTTCTTCAGCTTCTGTTGGATCGGCTATACTGGAAAAATGGCTTCCACTTTCAGGAACCAATACTTTTGTTTTCAACGTTTTTTGAGAAAGAGTCGTCTCGTCACATTTTTGAGAATTGCCGAATTTAGAAAATTTTCTTATAGATCTTGAAGAAGACATGTGCGAATGTTGCAGTGTTTTGTCTGATGTTGGCAATGAAGGTTCCGGTTTGAGGAAAGATTCTTGAACTATGGGTGTTTCACCCTTGCCTTCTTTCAATTTGGAATCGTCTGGAGTTGAAAATCTATCTTCAGGTTTAAGAAACAATGCTTGGGCTCTGGATGTTTGGCTTATAGTAGAATAGTTGTCCTTCAACTTTGAAGGTACGTTTTCCAATTTTGAAGCTCTGGTTGAAGAATAGGCGTCTTCAGGTTTAAGGTCTGAGGCTTCCAACAACACTTGCGTTTTTCTTAGACGATTCTTTGGGCTACGTATAGCAATCTCTAGCACTTCTTCAGATTCTGATGGTTCGGCCTGACCACAAAACTTTCTTTTGGTTTTAGAAACAGTCAATTTTGGTTTTGCAACTCTGCTCGGAGAAAAGGAGTTTTCACGTTGAGCGTTCGAGGCTTCCAAAATCATTTGTGTTTTACTTTTACGTTTTTTTTGCTTGCTAATCCTTTCTGGTATTTCTTCAGATTCTATCGGTTTGGCTTGGCTGGTGAAGTACCTTTCAGTTTCAGAAACAATCAGTTTTGGTTTCTTAGTTTTTTCTTCAAATTTGTGACAATCGTCAATTTCAGTGGAGTGGTTAGATCTTGAAGGCAAAGCTGATTTCATTCTGGAATTTGGGAAGTCCTTTACAAGTTTAGAATGTTGGTTTTTCGTACAAGTATCATTACGTCTTCCCCGGAATATTATTTGAAATTCTGACCTTTCCTGAGATCTTGATGGCAAAACTATTCGGGAATTGGTAGGGTCCTTTGTTAGCTTAGAATGTTGCATGTTAGGGCGCTTGTCGTTGGTGTAATGGTGTTCCTTCTGAAATACTGTTTGGAATTCCGCAGCTGTCATGACCACATAAGACATTTTGCTCATAAAAGTGTTGCCAAAAAGATTTGTGATGTTGTCTCTAGAACCATCTGCAGAATCAGGCTTTGTTACAATATTCTGATAGCATCCTCCGTCTGGGTCTTCCAAAGATTTTCCGCTTCCAGGATTGCCACCAGATGTTCCGTCGCAGTCTTTAAGGTTGCAACGTTTGGAATTGGTTGGATGGACTTTTAAAGAAGGTGCTTCAAGGCTTTCTAAACTGTCTCTACCACATATGCCATCATAAGAGCTTCCAGGATTTCCACCAGATTTTCCATCACTACCACTAAGCATGCACCTTCCAGTGTTGCCACCAGATTTTCCATCACAATCTCTAAGGTTGCAACGATTGGCATTGGTTGGATTGGCTTTTAAAGAAGGTGCTTCAAGGCTTTCTAAACTGTCTCTACCACATATGCCATCATTAGAGCTTCCAGGATTTCCACCAGATTTTCCATCACTACCATTAAGAATGCACCTTCCAGTATTGCCTCCAGATTTTCCATCACAATTTTTAAGGTTGCAACGTTTGGAATTGGTTGAATTGACTTTTAAAAAAGATGCTTCAAGGCTTTCCAAATTGTCTCTACCACATGTACCGGCGTAACAGCTTCCAAGATTTGTAAAAGAAGTTTTTTTGTGTCTTTCAAAGTTCCTGAAGTGAATGGTGTGGACGCTCAGTACTTGAATGTTTTTCAAATAATGTCTTAGGCCCTTCTCGGGGGATCTTGAAGGTACTTTCCGGTGATGTTTCGCGGTGATATTCCGAAGAACTTTCGTCGGGATACTTTTAACGTCTTTAAGAGAAATCTTCTCCAGTAATGCTATGGGAACTTTGGGAATTTCCATACAGTCGCTTTTATGCTCTTTCGGAAGACATTTGGATGTTGCTGTTGACGTTCCAACGTTTGCTGTTCGTCTTTCCTCTGGGAATTGTGAAGACAGTATTTTATTATGATAATTTTTAGCGGTTTTGTAAGCAATGCCTTCACATGGTTCTAAGAGTTGTTCGTTAAGAATTGGAGCTAAAGAAGAATGACTTTCCCGCGCTAACGGCAGAATAACTTGTAAGCCTTTCGGAGGAGCTTTCTTCAGGCGTTTCAAGGAAGCGCCGTTTAAATTAACAACACCAGTAGAAATTCTAAGCCTGACACCAGAATGACCATCAATATTTCCTGAAAAATCTCCAAAGGATTTAGGAACGTCCTCAGGAGATATCAAAAACGAATTTTGATCTTCTTTGGGGAAAACGGCATCAGAGCTAGAAGAACCATTTTTAAACATAGAGTCTTGGGATGTTTGTTGATGGACATTTTGGGAACGTTTTGGAGAGCCTCCTTCAATAATCTTCAGATGAGTAATCATCCTTTTGGGGTAAAGATTGTCTTCTAGAGTTTGATCCTTAAGTGTACTTTTTTCTGAAGCTTGTGACGTATGATTTTGCATGTCTTTTGAAAAATTACTGTCAAGATTCGTCAAGGAAGAGTCTTTCGCCATAAGACTAGAAGACATTTCAAATCTGCCACCAGAATGACCCCCAGGTGACACTGAAACATTTCTAAATGTTTTAGAGGCATCATCAGGTACTACCAAAAGAGTGTTCTGGTCTTCTTTTGGGAAAACGGCAGCAGAGCGCACTGTTAAGCTCCCAGAACCATTTTTGAACGAAAAGCTTTGAGGTGAACCATTTTGAAACAAAAATCCTGAAGATGCTTTTTGATGGAGACTTTTTGGGACCCCTTCTTCGATAAGCTTCAAACGATAAGTCATTTCTTCTGCTGGATGATGGTCTTCCAAAAGTTGTTCTTTAAGGCAACAATATTCTGATGCAAAAGACGAAATATTTTGTATGCGTTTTGAATCAGTATCTTCAAGGTTGTTCAAAGAGGTGTCTTTCCGAGTGACAGCAATAGAAGAACCTCCAAAACTGCCACCAGAATGACCCTCAGTTGATACTGAAACACTTCTAAATGTTTTAGAGGTATCCTCAGAAGCCACCAACAAATAATTTGGATCTTCTTTTGGGGAAACTGCATCAGAGCACACTGTTAAGCTTCCAGAACCATCTTTAGACAAAGAAGCTTGCGCCGGTTTTTGATGGGCGCTTTGCAAACCTTTTAGAGAACTTTCTTCAATAGTCTTCAAAGAAGAAGTGATTTCTTCCGGGAGAGAACAGTCTCCTAAAAAGTGTTCTTTAAGAGAACTATTTTCTGATGCAAGTGATCTAATAGTTTGTATGTTGTTTGAAGAAATATTTTCAAGTTTCTTCAAGGAGGAGTCTTTGGAAATAACTACAGCAGAAGAAATTTCAGGCCTGCCTCGAGAATGACCTTCACTTGATAATGACTCACTTCTAAATGTTTTAGAGGAATCCTGAGTTGACATCAAAAAATAATTTTCATCTTCATTTGGGAAACCGGAACCAGAGTGCTCAGTTAAGCTTCCAGAATCACTTTCAAACAAAGAGCCTTCAGGAGTTTTTGGATGGACACTTTGACAGCTTTTTGGGGAACCTTCTTCAATAATCTTCAGATAAGAAATAATTCCTTCGGGGAGAGGACGATCTTCTAAAGTTTGTTCTTTAAGAAAATTATTTTCTGGGGCAAGTGACGAAAAAGTTTGTATGCTTTTTGAAGAATTATTTTCCAGGTTGTTCTTCAAAGCGGCGTCTTTCGAAGAACTTTCTTCAACAATCTTTAGATGAGAAAAAGTTCTTTTGTGGAGAGGTTTGTCTTCTATAGTTTGTTCTTTAAGGGAACGTTTTCCAGGTTCTAGTGACGAAATATTTTGTATTGCGTTTGAAGACTTTTCGAGATTCTTCAAAGAGGAGTCTTTCGAACTAACAGCAATAGAAGAAATTTCAAACCCGCTTCCAGCATGGCCCTTGGTTGATACTGACACACTTCTAAATGTTTTGGAGGAATCCTGAGGAGCCATCAAAAAAGAATTTTCATCTTCATTTGGGACAACGGCATCAGTGTGCCCTGTCAAGCTTCCAGGAGCATTTTTGAACGAGAAGATTTGAGGCACTTTTTGATGGACATTTTGGCTACTTTTTAGAGAGCCTTCTTCAATCATCTTCAGATGAGAAGTAAGTTCGACAGGATTGTCTTCTAGCGTCTGTCCTTTAAGGGGACGTTTTCCAGGTTCTAGTGACGAAATATTGTGTATTGCTTTTGAAGATTTTTCGGGATTCATCAAAGAGGAGTCTTTCGAAGCAACAGCAATAGAAGAAATTTCAAACTTGCTTCCAGCATGGCCCTCAGTTGATACTGACACACTTCTAAATGTTTTAGAGGAATCCTGAGGAGTCATCAAAAAAGAATTTTCATCTTCATTTGGGAAAACTGCAGCAGAAGTGAAGACTGCCGAACCATTTTGAAAGAAAAGGTCTCTAGGCGAATTTTGCAGATCACTTTGAGAACTGTCTGGGGAACATTCTTCGATAATCTTCAAAGAAAAAGTATTTTCTTTGGGTAGAGGGTTGTCTTCTAAAACTTTTTCTATCGGAGAACTATTTTGTAAAGCAAAAGACGTAGTATTTTGTATGTCGGCTGAAGAAATGTTTCTGAGTTTCTTCAAGGAGCTGTCTTTGGAAGTGACAAAACTAGAAAAAGTTTCAGACTCGCCGCGATAGTCATCGTCTGTTGATACTGAAACACTTCTAAATGTTTTTGAGACATCCTCAGGAGCCATCAAAACAGATTTTTGTTCTTCTTTTTGGGAAACGTCATCTGAACGCACCGTTAAGCTTCCGAAACCGTTTTTAAAGAAAGAATGTTGAAGCGTTTTTTGATGGGCACTTTCGGAACTTTGTGAACCTTCTTCAAAAATCTTCAAAGAAGAATGGATTTCTTTGGGAAGAAGATCTTCGGAAGTAATTTCATTATCTGGAGTGTTATCAAGACTCTCTTTTTTACAATAAGCGTTAGATGTCTTCTTGGGAGATGTTTCGGACGATTTTGCAGATAACTTTTCAGAGGTTCTGAGGTTTTCATACATTTTTTTGGAGCTTTCAAAATCCGGGGCTTTTGGTTGATTCGGAGTGCCAGGATTATTAACATTAGTTCCTCGAACATTTTTAGAATTTCTGCTTTGTTGGAGCTCATGGTTGCCTTGTAGACTTCTGTTGGTCATTTGCAACAAGGTTAAGGCTGGATTGGGAGGATTTGCTCCACAATTGTGTGACCCACGTGTATGGATATCACTCGCGGAAGGTGTTTTGCGTAAAGAACCTTTTCTTAGAGGAAAAGAATTCATAGTTTCTGTGGAAGAATATTGAAGGTTATTTTGCAGATCTCTTTCTTTAATTTGAACTTTTGCCAAAGACTTATTTTGCATGTTGCGAGATATATCTTCTTGTGTTTCCAGAAATTCGTTAACCTGTCGGAAACTTTCCGACAAACTTACGTTGCTTTGGGGTTGGAGGTTATTTTGCAGACCACTTTCTTTAATTTTGACTTTTGCCAAAGACTTCTTTTGCTTGCTGCGGGATATATCTTCTTGTGTTTCTAGAAATTCGTTAACCTGTCGGAAACTTTCCGACGCATTTACGTTGCTTTGGAGTTGGAGGTTATTTAGCAGATCATTTTCTTTAATTTTTACTTTTGCCAAAGACTTCTCATTCCTTTGGGTAGCTTTCTTGTTTGTATGAACATCAAGAATATATTTTGAGGAGCCTATTTCGGAACAAGCGCGAGGTATTCTGGATCGTTTTGGTTTTGGAATCTTTTTGATTTGCGAAGTTGGTGGCAAGCTTTCCATGCCGAGTCTATCTGATCGCAAGTATTTTGTATATTGCCTATCGAATTTTCCACTCGAGTTTGGATTTTCAAAATCCAGTTTCTCTGGTTCTAACAATTCATAACGCAAGATGTCTGACTGTCTACCTCCTTTTGTTCTGCACATTTCAAGAGCTTTGCTGCCCATTTCTTCTAAAACGGATTCTGTTTGATACATTACTTGGTGACATCCTAATTTTTTATTTTTTACTTTTGTTCTTTTTGTTGAAGACTGCAAATTGGAAGCCTCAGGTTCACATTGGTTTTTTGAAACATTTTCAAATTTTAAATGTTTTTTGTTCCTTATAACAGAGTTAATTTCTGGTTGGTGGGATTTTATGTGTTCTGTTTTTGAAGTTGGTGATGGCAGAACTTCCACTTTTGAAGCTTTGCAGATTCGTTCATTTTGTTTGATAGCTTCTGCTCTGGATTGGTCTTCTTTTGAAGACTCTGATGTGCATCCATCCTTTATAAAAGCACCTGCCTTAAGCGAGTTCGCTCTGAACGAGTCCAGTTTAAACTTTTCTAAAGATAACGTATCCGAATTAAAAATAAGTTTTTCTGTTTTGGTTGGTTTCATTTTCGAAAAATTTGGTTTAAGCCTTTGGTTCTGTTCTCCTAGACTTTTTTGAATTAAAGTTCTTGATTTCTCCTGCATATTTTCTTCTATTGGCTCGACTGATGCCTCTATTTTTATTTTACTGGGTTTCAAGGGAGTTTTTTGGTTCTTTTCTAGCTTTGTTTCTTCTGGTCTTTTAACTTCTGCCAATAATTTTTCTGTCTTTTTTCTGTCAGCTCCAACTGTCTTTCTTTTTTGCATTTCTTGTACGGTTAGGTTGAAAGCCATCTGACTGTAAGGAACCTGTTGGTACGTGTTCAGAAGATAATGCCTGCGGGGAGTTTTTATCTGATCTTTTAATCTCTCTGAGTCCTAAAGATTTATTATTTTGCAGTCGTTCCGGTTCTACCTTTTCTAACTTAGAAGTTGAACTTTCAGATTTCTCTGAAGCTTTTTCAGTAGTTGAAGATTTTAAATATTTTTCTTTCGATTTTAATACATCATCCCTTCCTTGAACATATTTTAACCCCTCTGGTTTTGGAATTCCTGATCTAAGGCTTGCAAAGCCCAACTTTTTATCTACAAGAATTTTTCGCATCAGTCTTTCAGGTTCTATAAGAACTTGCCCATGGGCATGTTTAGTAGTTTTCGTGTTATTTTCCATTGTCTTAAGTTTTAAATTATTAGATTGAGACAACTCACTTGCATCAGGTGGACTATTGTCACGTTGCTTTTGGTCAAGAATCGGTTCTGGTTTAACTTTTTGAAATTCCCTTGCCTCTTTCTCATTTGGTTCAACGGCTTCTAGAGTGTCCTTTTCCAGTTGTGTACTATCGCTATTATGTTTTGGATCTTCAGACTTTTTTGGAGCCGTTCGAAAAAACTTTTGCTTTTCTAAGTCTTCTTTAGTTTTTGTGGAGTCGCTAAGGGTTCGGGCATTTGAAAATGCATCCGCTGATAAAAAAGAATCTTTTTGTGAATCTTTAATTATTTTTTTCAAATTTGCATCTTTTGTAGCATTTTTAACATCCGTTTCTTTAGGAACCTGCCTTCGAAATTTTTTGGTTTCGCCAGCAAAATTGTTCCAGACTACGAATGAGTTGCAGCTACGCACTGGTTTGTCGTCCCACGGCCAAGGCTTTCGAGATTCTGGAGGTACCTTCCTTTCAGGAATAGACGAATCCAAAACATGTTTGCCATCACACGGCCAAGGCTTTCGAGAATCTAGACGTACGTTCTTTTCAGGACTAGAGGAATCAAAATCTGGAGGTACCTTCTTTTCAGGAATAGACGAATCCAAATCTGGAGGTACCTTCTTTTCAGGTATAGATGAACCCAAATCTGGAGGTTCCTTCTTTTCAGGAATAAACGAATAAATCTCTAGAGGTACCTTCTTTTCAGGAATAGACGAATCAGCACCTGGAGGTACCTCCTTTTCAGGAATAGGTGAATCAAAACCGACATTTTTGTCATCACAAGGCCAAGACTTTTGAAAATCTGGATGTTCCTCATTTTCAGGAATGGGCGAATTAAAATCTGAAGGTACCTTCTTTTCAGGAATAGACGAAACAAAAGCGACGTTTTTCTCATCACATGGCCAAGACTTTCGAGAATCTGGAGGTGCCTTCTTTTTAGGAATAGACGAATCCAAATTTGGAGGTACCTTCTTTTCAGGAATGGACGAACCAAAACCGACTTTTTTTGTCATCTTTAAGGCTTAAACTTTCGAGAATCTGGAGGTACCTTCTTTTCAGGGATAGACGAATCCAAATTTGGAGGTACCTTCTTTTTATGAATAGACGAATCAATATCTGGAGGTACCTTCTTTTCACGAATGGACAAACCGAAACCGACTTTTTTGTCATCACAAGGCCAAGGCTTTCGAGAATCTGAACGAACCTTCTTTTCAGGACCGACTGTAGTGTCATCACACAGCCAAGACTTTCGAGAATCTGGAGAAGGTACCTTCTTTTCAGGAATGGACGAATCCAATTCTGGAAGTACCTTCTTTTCAGGAATTGATGAATCAAAACCGACCTTTTTGTCATCCCAAGGCCAAGGCTTTCGAGGCTCTTGCTGTACCTTCTGTTCAGGAAAAGCCGAATCAAAACCGAATTTTGCCGAACGTGTAGATACTTGACATGTACCAATACGTTCTTGGCATGATTTCATCCAAGCGTTGGTCATTTTCGACTTCCAATTCTTTTCCAATCTTAATAAAATATCTTTTAACAATCGCTTTTGGGCTAGTCGTCTTTGCAATTTTCTGCGTTTGTTGCGGTGGTGCACTTTCATTTTCCAATACAGTTTGGGCCGTTCTTTCTCTATGATTTGTTTGATTTCCAGCAGGCGGCGCTCGAAGCATTTTCTTAAGTATGTTAGGCTGGTGTTGCTTATTTCTTTCGCGGATAGTACATAGTAGTTTAAAAGACGTTTGAATTCTGTAAAACATGTGTACATTTCTGCGGTGTGTCTACTACAAGAGCCAGCTTCTGGCTGTATTAGGGAAGGTTGCAAATTTCTGGATAAAAGTATTGTACTGACAACGAAGGCCATGATGGGCTGTATTATCGAAGGTTTTTGTTTGCTGCTGTTGTGCATTTGGGATAATTCTGAAGAGTTACTTTTGTAACTTTCATATTTTCTGTCGCCATTTTGAGAATTCGAATAACATTTCGGTTTATTTTTGTCGCGACTTTTGTCTTCTCTGCCATTATTTTTGCCTATTTTTTGACTATTTTTCTTATCCTTCATACTGTATTTGGAACATTCCATTGTTTCTATGTTTTCAGTATTTGAAACATTTTTTGAAAGTATTATACTTTTTGTCTTATCTTTTGTGAATTCTTTGTTATTTGTGTTATTTTCTTTAGCGTTATGCAAACTACAGATATGTGCCGGTGAGTTAGGTCTGGTGTTAGTTCCGCAGGGTGCAATTTTTTGTCTCCGACTGCTACACGAAGATGTTTGAGTTTCTTCATCAATCACAGATAGTGTTTCGAGCTGTTTGTTGTTGAGATTTCGCTTTGTTAAAATGTGACCTTTCACTTCTTTTGTTAGATCTACTGTTATTTCCGTCTTTTGTTCTTCATGGTTGTAGTTGCAGTTCCTCCAAGCAATAGCTTGTTTTGCTGGAACATTATGGCATAAATATACGTTTGATGTAGAATTGGTTTTTCGAATGCTAGTTTTAACAGCTTTGGGCATATTTAAGTTTTTATCAGCTTTTTTTAGTTTCCTGCTGCGAAAATGTGCAACAATTTCTGCTTTTTCTGGGCTGATTTCTATTATTGTTTCTTTTTTTGATTTTTTTAGTTTCTTTGGTTTCTTTCCCAGTTCTGGCCATGTTCTGCTTCTTTTGACTAATGCGTTTTTGATAACATTTTCTGATTTCGGTGATTTTTGTTTTGGAACCAATATTTTGAACGACAGTCTGTTGTTTTCTAAAGGTTTTTCCTCACCTGCAAGAAAAACAATGTTTAGTAAAAAGTTTTCCATATATAAACAACTATTGGAAAAATAGATATTTTAGCACAAAATAATTATGCTTATAGATTTAAATAAGCTAATCGTTTTAAAAAATGTATGATAATATTTATCAACACACACGAAGGATCGTGTGGAAGCGGCGCTTCGTCAGTCCTCAATTTGTACTCAAATCAAAGCGACTTTCAATACATACAAAGCGCAGACACGAACTAGCCTTCGGCTCACACTGTGTCGTGCTCATGGAGAGATAATATTTGGTATACTTCTTACGTTTGACGTATTATTCTATATTCTATTTTTTTCTATTCTATTCTATTCTATTCTATTCTATTTGAACGTTGAGACTTTGCCGCTCGTGCTGCCATCTTTGAAAAAAGGAAAAAATTACTCTTTTTCGCGAATATCTCGTTGCTGACTCTCCAGCGTCTGATAGCAATATATGTGGG
>JAUIMV010000023.1:0-13201 GCA_033557775.1 Berosus sp. SLE1611
GAAAGTATATGGGTGGAGCTGCCACTCAAAGAAATTAAAACTAGTTCTAGCAAACACAACCGCTTCCGATTCGTAATTAAACAATAATTCGCGAGAGCCTGAGGCTAATCCAGAATCGATTATATAGAAAGTATATGGGTGGAGTTGCCGCTCAAAGACATTAAGAGGTGTCAACTAATGACACATTAATGGGAAACCGCGATATAAAGGTGATGCCTTATCAATCCGCCGATCCACCAACTTCCGAAAATTAATGATATTTTAATGGGAGGGTGTAGGTGCTAATGACATTTTAATTGTTACTTCCGATTTACCTCCGCCGCCGAGCTGCCAACTTCCGAAAATTGATGATATTTTAATGGGAGGCCGTAGGTGTTAATGGTTTTTTAATGGGAGGCTGTAGGTGCTAATGGCTTTTTAATGGGAGGGTGTAGGTGCTAATGGCTTTTTAATGGGAGGCTGTAGGTGCTAATGGTTTTTTAATGGGAGGCTGTAGGTGCTCATGACATTTTAATGGGGGCTGTAGGTGCTAATGACATTTTAAGGGGAGGCTGTAGGTGTTAATGACATTGTAATGGGAGGCTGTAGGGGTCAACATAGGTCGTCCAAGCTGACCCACCACCTTCTAACGCATCCATTTTTGGAACAATTTAATACGGGCAATACCTATCTTTCAATTATTTTTAAGAAATCTTTAACCGATGCACTTACGATTGTGTCCTCTATAAATCCACATTTAGTCTTATGGCAGCTAGCAATCAGTTGACAACAACTAGAACACTGAAAACGCTTCGTGGCTTCCTTAAACCCAAGTTGGTATCTAAAGTTAATATTCTGCTGAAGTATGTTGATTTTGAAAATGTTGTCGATATTAGCTTATCTATATATCTAAACTTTTTAAATAAAAGCATTACCAAGATTGAAAGAAGTGAAAATTGTAGTTGCAGGAAAATTAAACTGCTTATTAGTACGCTTTGCATGGCTAGCTTTCTATGTATCCTCTCTTTCAGAACATATTCTTAAAAGCAGAGTTGAAGCACTTACATTGTTAATAAACCGACTGTGACTACTTTTGTGTACTATAATTAGTATGAATAAATTAATGACAGACGTCAGATGTTGAATATGTATAGCAGCAAGTTAGAGACTTCAAAATTAATATTCATTGCACCTATGGTTATAAGATTGGTTTGTGGAAATTGGGTTATAGGGTGTCGTATTTACCTGTTGAGCTCCGCACGTCCTGCCACCAGTAATTGATTGCGCTAGAAACTAGAGCTATATAGAAGCAACTTATATCTGTAAAATAGTTCGAAGTAAAGTTCTCTGATAACGAAATTTGCATGCTCTTATTATCATTATTATTTGAAGTTATACTAGGTGTATTTTAAAATCGTAACCAGTCTATAACTTCTTTATTTTCAAAGATTTTTTATTAAACGTTTTGATGTTTTTAACAGTATGTAGAATTGGTATGCAACATTTCCTGCAGTTTTTGAAGTGCTTCCGGATATCCTGAAAATAATGGAACCGTTCTTGTTTAAATAGAAACGACTATAGACGGCTATTAATTACGTTAGCTCCAAATAGGAGGGACGGATCTAACCAAACCACATTTAAAGGGGGTGCAAATTAAGGAGGGATATGTCCTTGTAGTTTGCTAATATTTGTTTTGGCATAAAACTCTTTTTTCCAAAGGAACCATTGCGAATTACAGATGCTTTTTAATATTGCTTTATACAAGTAATTGTTTGGTGTATTTTATTTTTCCTTTTGATTGATTTTACAAAACAATAAATTAATGTTGTCCGACTTCTCTTAAGGCAGCAAATATAGAAACATTGTACTAACAGCCCTTTTATCTTCACCGGGCACTCATGAACCGGTTATGGGTATCTTTGGTTCGAATTATTTTCTTTATACCCCTCGCGCTAATGCAAATCTCATTAGGTATGGTCATTAAATTAAGTGTTTAGTGTCATTATGGCATATAAAAGGCCTTTATCAGAAGAAGAGCTCTTTAAAGCCCTTATGAATAGTTTCGATGATAAAGATACCGCTACATGAGCTGATCATTTGGAAGAAAATTTAGATAATATACCTTTTGAGGTAAGGGAAGTAATGTTGTTCTTCCCAGTGATGCTGAAGATAATAATGGCAGTTCCCATAATATGAATGATAATGATGTGTTTTCAGCCGAAGAACGAAGCTGGAATTACGTGGTTCTTTAAACCAGCAGAAAAAATCTGAGACCGTTCGTGAAGAAAGCGGACTAACAGATAGGAGCAAAAACGAATATTTCAGGCTTACTTTTTCTGAGGAAACGTTAAATTGTGTCATAAATTACAGAAATAAACGAGCCAATGATATAAGAAATTCATATTATGCAGAGAACTAATCTAACAAAGAATGGATTGAGGTAGAAACAACAGAAATGTATGCTTTCTTCGGCATTCTGACATAGACAGGACGTTTCTGAGAAAGTAGAGGGTGGGATGGGTATTCTCATCAATTGTGGTCGGCTACCAATCAATCATACTTATTTAAAAAGCAATTTTTGTGGTATTTTACGACTTCTTTTCTTTGTTGACCTGAATACAAGAACAGTGCTACAGTCAGAAACGGCGTTGCTACACTACGAAATTTTACAAACGTGCCACTGCTTTTTCAAAATCTGCGTTAAGATTACAAACACAAAAAAGTCAGAAGCACTATAAAAATGTAAACCATCCAAATGTATCCCATAGGGTGGCAAAACCTAAATCACAAATACACAAAAATGTACTTAGCCAAAACTTTTTCAAAACCTCTTGAAGTGACAGAAATTACATAAATATTTCATAATGCACAAAAAGAAAAAATTTGAAGGGAAACAAAATTATCACACAAACAAATATATACTCAACGAGAAAATCAGTAATAGGTTTTCTATTGCTAAAAATGTAAAGTGGTCAAAACTTTTTATCTCAAAATTATTTTAAATAAATGTTACATAACAAAAATAAACCCGGTAAACATTGGATCAAACAGCGCTTACAATTTTAATGAATTATACCTAAAAATATAGCTTATGTGTTGGAATGAAATGAAGGTGGTCCAGCTTCATGTTGTAGAAACAGCTGATATGTCATTGACCTTTTAATTCTTGACTAAATGCAAACAGCGTAGACAGCAAAGCTTCATAAATCCAAGATGGCAGAAATCATAACATGCGGAAGTTTATTAATTCAGCAAGCAGAAATTGGAACAGACAGGAACACGAATATAAAACTTAAAACTAAATATCACAACAGAATTTATTTTAATAACAAAATATACTACACATTTGGCACCAGTTCATGAACTAAGCGATACATTTGTAAAACATTTTCGAAAATATTATTGTTTTCTGCTTCGAGAACTATTGGCAAGGAGCTGATAAGTTTCAGTGGTCGTTGTCTACATATCAAGCAAGCCAAGGAAATATGGCATCAAATCTATTTAGGTTAGAAAAGGGACCCTCTTGAACGAAATCCGAGCCAACGTTTTGTAAAAACCCTTGCAAATGACTGTTATGGTAGTGTTTACAATATTACCACCGATTTTTTTTTCACGGATATTACTTTAGCTGAAGAACTTTTGAATGAATATTTAACTTTAGTAGAGACGCTATCTAGAAATCAGAAGGATATGCCTAGATAATTGCTGAATATTCAGTCACTAGCCACACATTCTCCTGACTTACAAAGAAGCTGACTTTAGTTTCTGATGTTCCAAAACCTAGAATATGTTAGTGTTGTTATCTTTTCTTCATCATGAGCATGCGATACTTGGAAACGGTGAAAATTTTAAACCTGAAATAATCCTTTGCTATAATACAATCAAAAGTGGTGTGGATGTTCTGGCTAAATAAGTTTAAGAATACACCTGCAAATGATCCACGAGAGGATGGCCTCTTCGACTATGTTTTAATTACATTGACATAGCATGCTACAATGCTTTCGCAGTGTCAATACTAAAGAATCCTGGTTGAATGAGCAAAGCGACTATTGAAACCCGTATAAAATTCATTCTACGGGAACTTGATTTTTCGCTAGTAAATGCTGCCGTTTTGCGTAGTGGGTAGAAAATTCAAGAAGATCCTAGGGGATACAAACGGCAACACGTAGTGATATTCAAGGCATGGGTATACATTTAGTAAAACAAAGAAAACACAATGAAGCAAATCAAGGAAGAAAACGAGGGCGTTTATTATTAATGACATGGAAATGATAACAAGTATTCCAATTGATGAAATGATGTATGTACGAAACATTGCTAAACATCCGTAACTAAGAAGATCACCTGCAATTAGTTCCAAATGGTCTTTTTGCACGAGCAAATTGTACGCGTGGAATTGTGCATGGAATTTTACGATAGTTTGTTGCTATGGCGATGGCTATCGTCATTGCTACGCGACGCCAAAATCTATCAATAAGCGTTTACACGTAAATAAAATTCGCCTGATAGCCATTTTGTGGCGACGGTGACAAAGATGTATACAACATTTTTATACATTTAATTTTAACCTTTATTTTGGGTTATGTAAAATAATTTGTTGTTTTGGATGCGAATATAGTGATCATGCGTGTTAATTATGAACTGTGGGCTATTCAAAGCGACATAAGATGTCTTATACCACTGACCAATATATGCCAGCTGATTTCCGGTGTGTACTGCACAGGTGCGCAGGACGACATTATCAGTGACGTTGTTTGTAACAACTATATAGACGCTGTAGAGAAGAAAAGAATACAAGGAAATCAAAGCAGCTGTCTGAGATTTATATGGGACTAAGATATAGGGAAATAATCTCGCCTCTGGTTCGCAGGGACGTTTTAAAACAGTGTATCGAAATTGAAGTGGTACAGTTAACTCAAACGTATATATCAAGGAGGACGCCTTTACATTTTTACTGGTCGACTGTCTCGTAGGAGGTCGCTTATAGCAAAGCGAATCATTGGCGCAGTAAAAGATTATTCAGTTAATTTTTATTTCATTGTTTATTAGGCTGCAATCATGGATAGATCAAAATGAAGCTTGCATATCAAAGCGAGGAAGATTATTGCTAACGTGATCTCCGCATGCAAAAAGGATAAGACGAACAACTTTAAATTTCAGATAGGTAAAAATCCCGCATTCACGCCACTGTAGCCATGCCTTTACACATTTAACGGGAACCCGCTCCTGCTCATACCTCAGAGCTCAAGTAGTGTGGTATCTGCAGTACTTACATAACAGGATACGCTTTAGAACCGATTTTTACAATATCAACATTCGCAGAAAAGGTGCAATAACAATTCCCCAGCATACTGTTCTTAATTTGTCTTGCCATTGAAACAATTACTTTAGAATACATTTCTTCATTATAATCTCCACTTTTCTTTTATTGAAATACCATCAAGCCGTCTTCCAAAAAACCCTCACTGCTGCCAGTGTGCGTTATAATAAGCCGCTTTCCTTTGCCAGTTGCGCGTCATAATCCTGTTGGCAGATCTGCAGTAAAAGCTTGGCTTTTCGACTCTACATCTAGATATTGCAATTCTTTCGAAACAGTATGTCCCTCGTTAACCCATATGGCGCGTTGCCCATTGCTACGATGGAGTTTTCTGGCAGCATGCCTATATGACGAACGTATTTTTGTAATATACGAGACATAAAATTTCGGACTTGTTCTGGATAACTGGTTGAGCTCAGAAGGTAGTATATTAAATACGTTGAAACAATTTAATTATATCTTTTATCAACTCAGTCACATTCTTAATAATAGAACACTGGTATCTGTCTAGAGATCATTGGTAGAAGCAATAGTACAGTATGGAACAATAATTTTGGGCAGGACCTACAAAACTTCAATTAATCGTCCGAAACTATCAACAAACTAACACAGGTTCTGTTCCAAAATTCATCCTTAAACGCTATTATGATTGAATTTCTATCATGTAGTTTTGGTAACAGTTGCCGGTTTACATGGTGCTTGTCAACTATTCCGTATTTTCTCGAGTAATTACTTGATGCATTCATGTTCGTTTAAAAAGGCTATTAAAGATTAAGACGGTCAACCAAAGATAGGTTATACATGGGTTTTGTTTATACATACAAGGTTTTTAAGTTTTCAACATATAAACTATATTTTTAATTTGTTTGCAGAAAATTGTTATTATCTTTTAAGAAATAACTTTAATATGCTTAAATTTTTGATTTAAATGCTATATAGTTTGAAATAAAGTAAACATAAAAAGCATTAAAAACGTTATGGATGACCAAGTTCGAACGCCTATGCTCCTCTAGTTTGGACCGGCAAAGGTTAATCAGGTACTGGTTAGGGGTCCCACTAGTAAAAACGCTAAATCACTACGAAAACCTACCTAATTGGACGCAAGAAAAACGTAAGGAATTTGTAAGAGGCATTTTCTTGTTAATTGATACTATTAAAAAAAAGTTTAAACGATAAACGCTGTTAAATTTGGTGACAGCGTAGCAATTTAGTCGGTTACCTTTTACGTCTTGAACAACTTCAAATGATTTGGAAAAAGCAAACCCTTGCTCTAAGATAATGAGGATTAAATTATGCTGCGAGATATGCTTATCAAAATTTCCCTCAATGGAGTTTATCACGAAATCATCATCAAACGATGCACTCTGTGTGTTTTAACTAATTTTTAGATACCGGCTTCAACTCTTTAGCCTCCTACCTCTAAAAGTATGGTTTTTTACAATTTTTTGCCTAGAAATCAATTCAAAAATTTTTTTTGAAAAAATTAAAGTACGGTTGATAATCATGACTAAATCAAAGTTGCTATATGGTGCAAATAAATCTGAATCTTCTAAAACGTTTTAGTACAAAATTTGTAGTGAGGCTCGCACGAAGAAAATCAGCTCTACAGCTACAATATATTTTTCCAATTCGATGAAAGTGGTATTTCAATTTCAAAATTAAATTTTAAATGTTTGTTGTTTTTTACTTTTTCTCATACTTAAAAAAATATTCGGCAAACTATTCCATAATCTTCAAAAATACACAGAATATGAAGTTATTCCAAAAAATTGAAACCTTTTGAGGTTTCTAAAAATTTCTTTTGTGTGACTTAATGGAGGAGTACCAGCACCAAACGACCACCATATGTAGTGAAAAAACGTGTATTTTTTTCTTTTGGACTGTAGTTTTAGCTAAATATGAAAAAATAAAAAAAACACTCTTAGACCGTGACCAGGTACAAAACTACATAGTTTTGAAATTTGTTTTTATAAATACAATAATTTTGCCTTTATTTCTCCATCGCCTAAAAAGCAGATTAGAAACATCAAAGATTTGCTACTCTTCGGGAAAATTTAAACATTTTTATATGCTAAAAGTTAAATGGTAAAAGTAGAATTTTATAAAAGTTTACAGGAACTAAAATAATTACATCTATTGTTTATAAAATATGTTATGAAGTGATCAAAACTAGAATGACTTCACAAATAACCTACGCTTAACTCGTAGTAGCGTACATTATACACTAAAATATTAGGCTTAAGTAACACACATTTTAATCGTCACTACTGAAACTATTTGTGACAGGGCTCATCTTATTTTGAATAGAATTTGTAGGGTTGCGTTTTTCTTTAATTTTCTACCTGCGTTTGATTTTAGCATTGATAATTCAGAAAACTTTAGCTTTCTTGCACAACTCCACAGTAGCTACAGTTCTTTAAAATTTGTACGGAGAGATTTAGTGCTGGCACTTTTGTATTAAATATTGGGCTACTTGGCACAGTAGATAAAATTTCCACAACTTTACTATAGTCATAGTATAATATTTTTTTAAATAATATGTTCAGTAGTTTTTATAAAAAAATAAATAGAAATGAAAAACATACCTTTACGAGTAGGATGCTAGGGGATTTTAAAATTTGGTTCAATTACCAACACAAAAATTGCATCGTTTGATGGCACTTTGGTTATAAAATCCGTCGGGGGTAATTTTGATAGAGATATCCCGCAGTAGCCATTTTAGTTTTTTCAAAAGTTTGAAAAAAACTGATATCCCAAAAACAATTCCTTGTTTAAAGCTTTTTAGAAAAACATAAATGATCCACAGTAGACCTATTTACAAAAAGAAAGTTTCTGACACATTAAAGAGGGCTTCCTTCTTTGACTTATCGGTTTAATCAGCTACAATGTTTTTGAATAATAATTTCATTTAAAAATTAGAGGAAGTAAAGTACTAATGAGCTAGCTACCATTTTGAAAAATACCTGGTACACGTTGGCTAATTCGTAGTGCTACAATTGGCATTTTAAAAATCACGTAAGCAACATTAGTTACTTGAAAAACAATACACCGTATTATCTTTAATAATGGCCTTTATACACAAGTGAATGATTTTTTATCACAAATTTTATGGAAATTTAAAATCTTTCGAATATGCACAAGGTTTACTATACATGAAAAATTTTAACTCAAAAAGTTATTATCAATTGCCGTTGTACCGCCACCATTGATCTCGAAGAAAAAACTTCAGTAAAAAATAGTTTCCGTTCTATTCGAAGTCTGAATTGGCACAATTCAATCAACACTAATAGAAATCAAGGAACTTATGCTGTAATAGATATTAATAACTGTTTTTGAAAAGATCTGTGTTGGATATATTTTATATTCACACGCATTGCTTGTATATACTTATGATGTTTGCGTTGTTTAATGTGTAGGTTTAGCACTTTCTTATACTGTTTAAGTGATATCTGTCCATAATGTATATGTGATTTTTAAAATCAGTTTCATCAAAATATTACAGAAAACATACATTCAGGGTGCATATTTGTAGAACCAATCCACATAAGAGCGTTTATGGTTGGCAAAAATTAAAAGCACCTATCTGTAGTAAAAGACAGGTATAATCAGCAGTTGAAATAATGGTTGACGTAGCTTTTAGTATAAACTATAAAATGTAGTTAAATATAACCCATAAAAAGGTATTTAAAACCTTGGAAATAATCTGGAAGCTAACATTTACGGTCGTGACAGGAAGCTACTCAATAGACAACGTAACATTAAGTCTATATAAATATTATTACCAAATGGGGTCGTAACATATATGTAAACGATTGTGTTGCGAAACAGTAGCTGGTGTATTAAAGGCCATGCTAAAAGGAAACCTAAACATAATAACGAACACTTTAAAAACAGTAGGAGAAAAAAGTAAACGTTTTATTGCTCATTATTTCAGTTAATTTTTTTACGTCGCTGTTTCTACGTAACACGACATTTGTGAAACTGATGTCTGAAACCAACAGTGTGTATATAGAAACATAATAACATATATCAATCTAATAAATCATTTTGAAGTTTTTATTTTTGCTTATCTGCCGTTTCAGTTCAGCCGACGAATTCGACATCTAAAATGCGGTACCTACAATGTTATTTAAAAATTGCTTTGCTAAGGCAAACTTTAACATTCATTTAAATTAATCGGATCTTGAATAAAAGCATATGCTACAGGTATTTTTATTTTGTCCATAGTTTCGATTGAGCAATTTGTTTTTAAAACTCAAATCTAAAACTATGAAAAAATGCTTAGAAATTTTAGTTCTTGTTATCTTTCTATTAATTATTTAATTGAACAATTATAATGATGAAATTTATAAAAATATACATGTCAGTGGCTTACGTTGTGTCAGGTTAAATATAAGCATATTCTCCAGTGAACAATAAAGGGTTCATATGTGCAATGTCTTAAGAGGGCAATTTGTATATATAATACCATGTCAGCTTATACATAAAAGAAATAAATACAACTTAAAATCCGCCTAATTTGAAAGGAAAGCTTTAAGCACACTTCTGCCAAGTGGTGATTTAACTAGTATCAAAACCGATAACATTTCGTAATATTCATCCTGGATGTATGTTACACTAGAGAATCAGCTACCACAAACAATGTTGGTAAAACCTAAAAGAATGTTTTGTTTTGAAAAATAGTGTGGTAGTGCTTTAATTCTTTTGTAAATATATTTTCCATTGAAAGATGTAAATTATATGCACGAACATCAGCTACAAATAGATTAGACGTGGCGACTGTGTAAGAATAATGGTTTCACGCATGATAAAATGAATGCTGGTAGATTTATTTTTATAATATCTAATATCATCTAATATGACATATTCGAACGTGCTAACGCGTCCTGGTGGCAGGTAGTGTGAGAAGCGGGCCCGCGTCAACAGCCCCCCTGGGTCCCAAGGTGCAGAGGGCAATCAACATGTTGCGACTACAGCAGTTGGAGAGACTATACGCAGACAGAGCAAGACCGAGGTGAGCATATTTTCATATTTTGCAAAGCATGACTACATTTTGATCTATCTATGCACAACGTTCATTGTAGAAGAGCTGTTGTGAGTTAGGAAGGTAGGCAGATTGACGATAGGAACGTTCGTAAACAAATACGACTTACGTCAGTGAGTGTGGTGAAGAACTTTTGTATAGGTATGCTCGTAGTCGAGATACTTCAGCAACTTTTAAACAGAAAACTACTTTCTGCTTATAAGCTTTAAACAGTTTTGGAAAATGTCAACTGTGAATTATTGCTATATTAGAGAAAGCTCGTTTAGAAGCCTATATAAAATTAAGATAATAAGAAAACATGATATTTAGAGAAGAATATCCATTTAACGAATGGGGTCTTCGGGCATGTTTTTTTAAGAGTACTTTGAAGAACAGTTTCTTTAATTCTTCCCTAAATTGCTCCTATAAACATAGCAATCATAAACATTGAACTGTTAATCAATGACCCAGAGTCAATCCGAACTTTGGACATGGTATTTGGTAAGCTAATACCTCGAAACTATGTTGTGCAATTTTCAGCTCCTTACTCCTAGGGATATTTTGAAAATATTTATATACATTTTTTTCTGTTTTTACTAGAGAAAACAGTTTTATCAAATTGGACAGGTTTGTAGATATACATATATTTTTTATTAATTACGACCTTTTCTAAACAAAACATTTTTTTACATATTTTGATTTATTTTTTACAGTATATGATTTCAAAACCTTATGTATAATTCTTGTTGCAGTTGACTTTTACTCAACATCACTTATTTTTAGAAGCTTTAGATGGTTCAATCAATTAAGTGCAAATAAACTCAACTACCATGGGCAAACGAAAATGATTCTATCTTCCAGCCATTTATGATAAAATTACTTATTTAGTGACCTCTGCTTACGTAAGTGAGGTCTTATATGGCAGAAGTAATTAACAATCAAAATAATGGCGGTTTATTTTCTCGGACAAAACATACAATTAGTATTTAGTTAAAAACGCATAAAATCTGAAAGATTACAGGAGGTAGGTTATTCTAGATATTTTTAAATTTCCCTAATTTCGACACTGCATTATTTCCTACCGCATACTCATGAATATCGAATAATCGCAAATTTTTTATAATTATTAGCCACGCAAAGAACCTTGTAAGTTAATAACATAAACAATAGTCTATAGTTATAAAAAAATCAAATTTATATTAAACTACACATAAAAAAACCAGTATAACATTTGACTCATACACATCAAGTTATAAAACAAAAATAATATTCTTTAACAACTGAAACTACATAAAACTTTTTTCTGAGCTCGAAATTATCTCTACTTCTTATAAAACTCGCCAATTCTTCTGAACAGCGGTTTATGTAATGGACCACTAAATTATTTGTTGTTGCGAAGCCAACGCATTTTTGGTGTGCGTTAAAGTCAGTCTTGCTTCGCTTTCTGATAGTTTTAATTTGTGGGTCTCCAGCTTTACGGATAGGTCTTATTGCCTCTAGAGCACATGTCTTACTATATGATAGAATCGCAGAAGAAGCTTCAATCCATGTGGAGGATTGCATCGAAGATGTTGACGGACGAGCTTTAACAATTGTGTATGATGAATACACAAAAGATTTAATGGGCTTTGGCTGCATATCCACGATCACTGTTGAGGAAATTGATTGAGAAAGCACCACTTTGTTCCAAAGACAACGCGTTTTTTGTGTGCGTTAAAATCGCTGTCTTGCTTTGCTTTCTGTTAGTAATGTTAGGGAATATCCTTAAGAAAACGTCTTATTGCCTTTAGAGAAAACGTTTTACTATGTTGTGGAACCGCAGAAGAAGTTAACGACTGAGGTTCAATAAATTTAAATGATTGAATCGCAGTTGTGGCTGAGGATTAAAAATTGTCTATAAAGAATAGACAAATGACCTAATGAGCTTTGGCTCTCTCCACGTTCGCTGTTAAAGAAATTATTGGATGGATGGATAAAATGATTGAAGCGGTGGACTTATTTTAGGTGGTTGTATGCACCCACATATTTTACCAGATAAATGTACATATCCCAACATAATAGATGACAGATGAGGAAAAGGATATTTTTTACGAAGCACTGTAGGGAGAGTATAACAAGTTAAACAAACGCAATATCAAATTAGTGATATAAACGCTAAAGTAGGTAGATAACTTCGATACAGGAATACTGTAGGGAAGGAAAAGATACACGATGAAACAAACAATAATGTTAAAAGGTTAATTGAGTGTGGAAGAAATAGACATGATGATAAAAGACAACAGGACATGGATTGATGAAGGTTAAACAGACAAAATAAAAGAGCTAGTAAAAAACAAAAGGTCTTAGAAATGGAAGAGTATCACAGAAATAAGGACATAAAATATGTCTCCAGGGAAATAAGAAAATCTAGAGGGGACATAGGTAAAGTATTTTCTTAAATAACAAGAAGAGAAAGAAAAACAAAGAAAAAAACTGAAAGCGTACTCCTTTGAATAAAAAAACAGCGAAACAGAAGATGTTGTAATAGAAGAGATAAGAGAGGATGAAATAAAAATAACGAAACCTCACGGGAAGTAGAGGAAATACTAGATAAAGTGAAAAATAGTAAGAGCACGCAACAAAAAAAGAATTACTGTGGAAAAAAGCAAGTATGCTAAATCTAAGCAAAATAATATATGACATAATAATGGATGACCGAAAAAAAGAACAAATTGTAGAAGAATGGGAGAGATCCTCAATAAAAAATTGTAAAATGCGGGGATGAAACCGATTGTGGCTACTATATAGTAATATCCCTATCAAACGTGGGTTACAAGATACTAGCACAGATAATAACCAGATGGACAATGCTGTACAATTAAATGGCAACTGCAAAAATTTAA
>JAUIMV010000024.1:0-13163 GCA_033557775.1 Berosus sp. SLE1611
GAAGCACTAAGAACATAATGTAAAAAAAAACAAAATCTCCTTGGATTTCTTACATAAATAAAAATAAAATTATTGTTTAGTTCGTGCTCTTGTCTTCTCTTGGTCTTTGATGCTATTATTTTTGTAGGAAAAATTGCTGATATTGTATACTTCTTCAGGTATCTATTAAAGTATTATTCTGCTCTTCAGGTATTGTGGCGGTTTTTAGAAATGGATAGATAAGTTTGCAGACGACAATGGGCTTTACATTTTACTCCGGAGTCTTGTGGCGTTGCTTATGATTTTTGGCTTGTAATTACGTAGTCGATAACTGACTTTTGGTATAAAGTGGGTCTGTCTCCTAAGTATCTGTGAAAGTGTTAATGAGGAAAATAGGAGTTTAGTATTGTTAAGTTGTACTAGTTACAAAATTCTGTCAAATATTCTCTGGAGCCCTTTATTGTGTTTTGTCCGTATTGTCCTACAACTTCGTCAAGTTACCGTGAGCCCATTGTAGCGTTGAAATCATTTGCAATTATTGCAGCTTGGGGACTTTTCCTGTTCTACATTGTAAACTGCGTGAGATTGCGGTCGTCGTCAAAGTATCGCTTGTTACACTTAAAAGAAGGTTACGTCAAACTTATTGATGTGAGGGTTCCGCATGAACTGAAAGATGGACGACTGACGCAACTTATAACCGTTTGTAATGAGCTCACTAATAAAACACCGACAAGAACCACAGTATGATTGCGAGAGATGAAAAGTGGATACTCTACAACAATGTAGTGCACCGTAGATTTTAGTCTTAGAAAGATAGTGCTCCCGAGACCTAGCCAAAAATTAGTCGAAGAAAGTGATGTTGTGCATTTGGTGGGATATGAAGGGTGTAGTCTGTTATAAACAATTTGGTCAAATACGGTCAACAACTTGACAATTTGAAGACTGCTCTTGCGCAAAAACTTCCTGCATTAATACACGACAAATATATTTTCACCATGACAATGCAAGGCTGCCTACATTTGTAACCACCATACAGAAATTGGTGTGGTTTTTATGGGATATTCTACCTTACCCTCCTTTCGAATGTACATGTTTATATACCCCTGTGCAGAAGTCGATACATTTTCTTAGTTTCTCATTTTCTTAGTCATTCATATTTGTCTCTGATACTGCGATAATATGCATGTTCTGTTTAGATATTTATTCTTCTATTTCAGCGTATTTGTTTGTGATACCTTTTATATTGCACGTGCCTACCCTTGTGTACGTTTTGTTACCAAAGGTCGTCTTCTTTAATTTCTGTCTAATTTCCGATGCTTGGTTCTGGACACTTGAGCAACCACCATGTTTTACGGGGTGCGAGCTGCTAACTTCCACTCCCACCGCAAACACAATTAGATGTGATGATATCAAGAAAATGCCAAGGTAGCTTCCAGCTTATGTATATAATTTCTCACCATTTTCCTGGCTTTTCGGCATCATACCATATGAAGAAAAATGATAAATAGTACTAAAAAGGCTTATGATTTTCAAATGATTATATCATCCGACAATAAGTCTAAACCGGAAAGTGGTAAGCAAATTTGAGTAGAGCCAGTAAACCTGATTCGGTTATTTAGGTAGGGTATGTGGCAACAAAACAGCCAATACTATTATTTCAAAGGGGTGGTTCCATAAATATCTCTGTAGTGCGGCCTGAGGTATATTGTGCTCAGATTCTAGATAACTCACCAAGAAGGATCAGTTTATCAATAAACTGAACTATCCTTGGGAGGTCAAGCCCTTCTAATTTTTCTTGTGCCAATTACTCGCGTTCAAGTTGGTTTTTCACACAGTGGCATACTACGTGATAGGGTTTGCCTCCTATTCACCACATACTGTACAGCTAGATATCTGTGGTGCCTATAGTATAGAGATGTTTTGGAGTTTGACATTGGCTGCTTATCAGCCCTGTTGCCTGTCGTAGTGCAGATCTACTGAGTTTTAGTAATGTTCGTGCCCTGCTACTGGAAGAGTCATTGGGGTGAACTTGCTCAACTGTATTGAACCACTAGCTGTTTAGGTTTTACTTTTAGCAGTTCCTTTATTATCTGCTTGGTCACTATGCAGCTTACACCGAAAGTTGGCTTTGGACCTATGAAGGCCATTTCAGCGCTCTGTCAGCAATACAGTTTACTTCCACACCAAAGACTCCTAGAACCCAGATATGTGTCACCTTGCTAGAAAGGTTTCATTTAGCACCCTTTTGCAGCCGCTAGCGATCTCTGATGTGGTTTGACCAGAATACAGAGCTTTTAGAATCTCTTTGATATTTGTTACCAGCGAGATTCTGCCATATTTATAGCTCATTGTTCGGTTTGAACTAGTGTGGTACACCGCCCCAGATTTTCACTTTAGAGTGAATTTGTTCAACTTTATTGAGCCTATAGTTGGTTTATTTTCATTATTTATTCATTATATATCTGCAATACAGTTTACCTTCACTGCAGACTCTCCAAGAACCCAGATAAATGTCACCTTGTTTGAAAGGCTAGCTGTGATGTGGTTTGACCAGAATCTAGGGCTTTCAGGCCCTATTCAATATCTGTTACCAGCAAGGTTCTGCCACTTTGATGGTTATATCTTGTTAGTAATTGTGTAGCCGACAGTATTGCACACAGCTCGCCTTGTAGTACGGTGTTATACTGCTTCAGTTTTTGAGTTTGATCTCCATACATTTAAATTCCCGCTGATCCATATTTGACTGATCTGTCAGTGAACAAAACGGTTCTTTGAAGTTTCCCCGTCGAGCCAGTGTTCTCTTGATAGGTATTTTACTTGAAACAGTCGGATTGAAGAGTGTGCCTAATTAATTCTTTTCGCCACCAAGCTTGGTACATTGTGACATTTTATTTCATTTTAGATACACACATCCATCTTATCCTGGCTTAGATACTCTTTCTTGTCCAATGGTTTTCAACTTTCTCACTACTACGTTTACTGGATATAGGTTCAGAATTGCTAGTAATTGTGGGACATGAAGTAATAGATGCATAGGTAGTGATCGGTTTTATCATTACTGTGTAAATCTAGTGGGTTGTTTTAGGATTTAGTTCTCATATCTTTCTAATGGCTGTTTTGCAGGTCCAGAAAGCCCTTGTGGGTTTATTTATTATTTTCTCGAAATGTGGTCTGAAGGTCAGGGTACTGTAAAGTGATATCCCTAGGTATTTGACCGGGTTTATTATCTCGAGCTCCGAACTCCCAAGAGAGCTTTTCTTCCAGTAAATGGAATCAGAGCATTTTTGACACAAAATTCCTTCCACCAACCACTATCCACTATCTCTCTACGAGTTTCAGGACACTTTGCATCATTTAAGACACAGTGCTATTGAATTTACCCGTTATCAGGATCGCTGCATCGTTGACGTTACCTATAACCCTAAGAAATTCTCAGTTTCTTGAGCAGGTTGTCTACCACTAAGCACCACAGCAAAGGAGATCCCACCTCCCTGCAGGCAACCACCATCAGCCTTGACCAATATCGTTTCGTCATACATTTTGGCATATAGTTTCATGAAAGAGAGAGTATTGGTGATCCATCTGTTTATTGCAGTATGTATGCCTCTCCGTTTTACAGTGTTGCTTATGCTCGATGTCTGAGAATGTCCCTAGAGCTTTCCTTGTTTCTTAGGGTGTCTTCTATCGGGTTCACTAAAGTGGGAGCATCAAGTTCGCATGATCTACCTGATTGATAGGCACACTGGTTTGTGATGAGTAGTTCATTGATAAGCATCTCCTTCTTGATGTGCATTTCTACAAGTTTCTCCAGAAGTATAAGGAAAAATCAGGTCAGACTAATTGGTTTGAAGGATTTGGCGTGGCTATGGGATTCTCGGCCTGCCTTAGGTTTGAATACCACTTTAGTCTCTCTCCATATTCTCGGTAAGAATTCTATCGCCACACTAGCCCTGAGTTCCTTGCATAGTGGAGAGGCCAACAAAACATTTCCTTGTTGGAGTAAAGTTTGGAAAATACGATCTTTCACGGGAGATTTCAATGATTGGAAGGTTTTAACCACCCATTCAATTTTTGTAAGATTTGCGATGTGAGAAGATAACAACCAATCCTGGCCCTTATTGGTAGCACTTCCAGTTCCAGAGTGTAGTCGTTCTCCTGTTGTCTTAGACTGGTCGAGTCCAAAAAGTTAGTCTGAGGCAGAAACTCCTTTCGATCCCAGTCTCATTAAAAATATCGTCAATCTTTTTTAAAGATCCAATTCTGATTGTAGAGTCTCTTTGTAGGGTTCTCTCCATACTTGCCGCGTCAGGATTTTCTCACAGAAATTCACCGGATTCGCTATTGGCTTTCCTGATGGCGTTGTTATATTCCGTAAGCGAGGTTTTGCATGTGTTCCTCACTCGAGTTCTTTTAGCTCTACTAAACAGATTTCTAACCTCTGTCCCTATGCGGGACAAACACGCGTGCCACCATAGCACATTTTTGGAAATTTTCTTTGTCCTTGCAGGGCAGGATGCTTCATAAGCTTTTATGATGGCTGATCGTAGTGAAGGTGTACGGATACGATAGTGATGTCTTTCACATACTCCCCCGTCGATATAGACAGCTTGGCTGCCACTAAGTCTCTGAAACAGATATTCCATTGAAGTATTAACTAAGCGGTTTTTGGCTAAGATACAGGTTCTTTGATGACGCTTGGTGGGACTGAAAATAATCCATGTCTGTTCCTCTCAAGCCCAGTAATTTTACTCATCTAAACCGACGGTTCTTTTACAAAAGCGAGTTAAATATTGCTTTTTGTCATTTAAGACCGATGAGCCATGAGTGATGCAAGTTGACTTATAGTATCTTTACTGTGATGGTGCTTGTACCTGTGCCTGTAAACGAGGCTCCTTGTCGGAGTTGACTCCCTCGCTCTGTACTGGTGCTTCTTCAGCTTAGGGTTCGCCAGGGCTTTTAACGATAAGGCCTGTAGTCACATGCCTTGCCCATTTGAGCTTGGTTTATGACAATTATCAACTGCTGGCCCTTGTCATCCCTCCTGCGGTCGACGACTCTACATTATCTGGTGCTCACCTTGGGAAAGTAGTTTATCTAGTTCCTCTCGAGGTCTCCAAACCACGGACCGCACCGGTTTAGGTAGGGTTTTTAGCGCCTAAAAACGCAGTTTCGCCCCTTTTATATTGGTACTTTTATGCTTTATTTTTTATTACTTTGCTGTATATTATTTATAATTTATACATTCCTGACATCAGCAATTTTATAACGAAGGTATTTTCATCTTTATTTTTTTAAAGGAATTATTTTAATACTTATATTATTTTTTATGTCAACCATCATATAGCGAAGTACCGGTAAACTCCGATTTATAATAATGCATTCTTATTTAAAAATGTTTTTAACATTTATTTAACGTTATTAGAATCCATAGGTTTTGTAACTGTAACTTCTATGATGCTAGAAAGAGAAAGGTAAAATGTATAAAAAATATTTTTTTTGTGGTTTTGGCATTTGCTTTTTTGTTATTTCATTATTTTTCTATAACGCTCTTATCTTAGTTTTGACAGATATGGTAACATACTAAAGTATAGTTTTAACTACTAATATATGATTGTAATGGTTAAACATAACACCACAGGTTATTATTATCTGTGATAACGCCTTTGTAAGACGGCATATTTTTCGTAGTTTAAATCAAGTTTTTTTATATATGTGTGAAATCATTTTAATAGCAGATGGTTAATGTTAGTTTCTATACATAAGAAAAACAACTACCTATTGCCGATGGAAGTTTCATGAAGGAAGACTAATTTGTTGTAGGTGTGGAAACACTTTGTAAACATATGTAATTAGTGTCAATCAAATGTAGATTTGTAAAGGCAAGTTAAAAGAAGCTATTTTCAGGCTGTCAGGTAAAACAGCTGTATTTTGTCTCGTAGTCAGCTAATTGGATATAAAAAGGACTGTTACATTTCATTCATGGATGCTACATCTGAGTTATGTATCTTTCTGCTGTTTGCAATATCATAATATTGTTTTTTCAGGTTAAGCTATGGCAAAAACGTAATGAAATCTTTTCAGTTAGGCCATTTTCCCAATTTTAGATTAGATTTGGAAATTTAGAAGTTTTATTATTTATTTTTCCGCAGGGCAAATCTATTAGAGAAAGTAGCTTCACCGGTTCAAAGAATTCATTCGTACTAGGAATGTAGTTCATTCAGTGTAAATATCGACACAAGTCATAGTTTTGTGAAGCAATAACCGACACGGTTTCTCATTCTAACATCCTGCTGCGCGGTCTAATATTACGTTACCATAATCCATGCATGTCTGTTATGCACACACAACACCATGACGTGCATCTAAAAATTCGCTGATGGAACTATAAACTGTGCTATCTAATAACAGTTTGATCGAAACAACTTTCAAATTGAGGTATTTTTTATTGCATTTTTAGATTCCAATTAGAAATTTTATTATTTTGCGGTACGATAAAACTATTGCAGATAGAAACGTCAAATGTCCTAAGTATGAGAGTTCTGCAGATTTAGATTTGTAGAATCTTGCTTATAGAATGTTGGTGTCACTCTTAGAATTAAAGGGACGTAAATTGAAGGGTGTCTGCTATAAACGAAGGAAATAGTATATAAGTTTATTAATACCACATATAACAGACATGTTTATATCCCTTTATATACAGCTATTTGCCAATATCATTTATATGTAAATGTTATGCAAAAGAAACGAAAATGCTGTTCAGAAAATATTAAATTTCGATCTCATGTTATCTGCCAGGAAATCTAAATGCTAAGTGGAAGTTGGTTCATTTGATGATTTACGTAATAAAGTCAAAATATGCTAATTTTCAGTCTCCTCGTGTTAGTCATGCGAGTGTCCTAGACTTTCAACTATTCCGACAAGAAGACGATGTGCCACAAAGATAGATAGATAAATATGTATGCTGCTGTTCCATTTTATACAATTTTTTTCACCCTTTACACACTCACACACTTGCCCATATATTTCCAGTGTCTCGCTGTATGATCATGCCTAGATGAGTATGTGTATATACATGAGACTTATATGACGATAAAACAAACACTGACTTTTAATAGCCAAACTTCCCCATGATATACTAATGGTAACACCTTCCAGAGAATTCCATAGCTATGTCATATATTTCTAGAAAGCTTCCAGAAGATTCTATTTGTGTTGCAGCATCTGCCATTTGTATCTTTGTTCTATTGTTTCTAGAAATAATTACAGTGTCCAACAAAAGAAATTGACAAAAACAATTCAAATACTACACCCTCTTTAAGGCTAACCGACCCGCTTAGTATTTCTCCAGTGTCCAATGTTGTGTTGGAAAGGACAGTGTGCTTTTCTGCAACCTGAAAAAGTTTGCTCCAAATAGCATTGCGTTACTTGCTGTCCAAGGAGTGTCTAAGGTGTCAACATCCAACACAGCTTCCCTCCAATCATTGCTTGCATACCTTTTCAGCCTTCCTGAGCTATGTACCAGAGCTAGTACGTACAGTTGTCCCCTGCATTACACTGGCTATAGCAGTAGAAAAAGCAATTTACGCCTCTTCCAGAATCCACTGAATAGTCCTGTCTTCTTTGGCTGGAAACAGCATACCAAGATCTTGACGCCTGCGCCCTTGAAGATCACTTCCAGCATGCTTCTTAGGGCGGTCTTCCATTGAATCGACATATGTCCAAGACAAAACATAAGACATGTCTCATAGAATTGCAATATATGATTTTAAATGAGAAGTCATTTAGTGAAAAGACAACATTCAGACAAATGTGCAAACCATGTTTCAAACAAAACTGTCTCATATAGGGATGTCGACAGAGCAAATAGTTTATTATGTGTCGCTCTGTTTATCACTTATAATATTATCTATTATCGAGTATTACTTTTAATACATTATTATGTCTTCGTATAATAATTTGCAAAAAATTATAATGTGTGTTTGGCTTTAATTTAGACCGTTGTAAATGAGAGTTGTGTGGTTCTTGCTACCACAGTACGATGGCGTTATTTCTTCAGTCTAAAGAAATATTGAAAGGACAGTATAAATACCGGGGCACTGAATAAAAGGGTACATGAGTTTGTTAAGGCCAAACACACATTATAATTGTTTCAAATTATTATATGTAGACATAGTGATGTATTAAGTGTAATACTCCATAATAGATAATGTAATAAGTGATAACTGGGCGATACATAATAAACTATTTGCTCTGTCGATATCCCTATGTATGAGACAGTTTTGTTTGAAATATGTTCTGAACATTTGTCTGAAACATATCTCTTCACTAGACTCTCATTTAAAATCATGTATTGCAATTCCATGAGACATGTTTTATGTTTTGTCTTGGACATATGTCAATTCAATGTAAGACCACCCTAACTTTCTGCCAATCCTACATATCCAGTCCGCAGTCAATCTTGTGCATAGCCAACCTCAATCATCCTTTTTGGGTAATGGGCAATGGGGTGTTCGTCATCAGGTAGAGTAAGCAACCCTTGCCATATAAAGCGGTAAATTTAAAAATAAAAGCCTAACCTAGAAAGACAACTCTAACCTAGAAAATTACTTCATTACATCAGAGTTACATGAATCTGTAGACAGAAATGAAGGGACTGTGGCGGTGTTTCTGGATCTTTCCAAGGTTGTTGATATGGTGGATCTTGGGTTGCTGTTGGAAAGGATGAGTTGCTGTGGAACCCATAGTCTGGCTTCGGAACTTAAGAGATTCCTCAGTGGGAGGGGCCAGGTATCATACTGTATATAGAGGAAGCCTTCTGATGGATGGATTTATACAGGGCATTGTGCTGAGGCCACTCATTTTTCTCATATATGTAAACGGCCTTCTTGATCTGGACATCGGTGGTTCCATTGTCTCTTACGGGGACGACACAGTACTCATCCTTTTGGGCAGTGTGATGCTGAGTGTATATTGGGTATTGCCTATATAGATGTGTAAGAATTTTTAAGAGGAGCTGTAGTCGTGATTTCTACAAACAGAAAGAATAGATGTAACATTAGGGTTTAGTGCAAATTGTTTTACTAAAATTACTGTATTGAAAGATCTTATGCTGAAAGTATACATATTATTAGGTAGATAAAATATTATTAACGTTTTACTTATAGAAATAGTGAAGAATATAACTAATAAAAATTAATTTTTCAGGTTTGTGTACGAGACTGAACACTTTAATGGAGTAGGTGAATTATTAGAAATTTTGGGTTCAATCATCAACGGGTTTGCTCTGCCGTTGAAGGCGGAGCACAAGCAGTTCCTGGTTAAGGTGCTCATTCCCTTGCACAAGGTCAAGTGCCTGTCACTGTACCATGCACAGCTTGCCTATTGTGTGGTTCAATTCCTAGAAAAGGACCCGACATTAACGGAACCTGTTGTACGGGGTCTGCTCAAATATTGGCCAAAGACATGCAGTCAAAAAGAGGTGATGTATTTAGGTGAAATTGAAGAGGTGTTAGATGTTATTGAACCTTCGCAGTTTACGCGTATCCAAGAGCCTCTGTTTCGACAGATTGCTCGGTGTGTTTCCAGTCCTCACTTTCAGGTAAGCTTTTCATTAATTTTCAAATATAAAATGTATTTGATATAGGTAATTTCATACATAATTTGTTAGTGTATTATTTATTTTGTAGAAACTTAACAACAGTCGATTACAATAGTAGTAATTGGTCTCATGCATACCAGTTCATTTTTATTTCAAATTATTCACTGCTTTCAACATATATCCAAGCTTGTTGTATTTGAATGCACTGTGATGTTTTGTTATCGCTTAGAACTACTAAAACAATTAAAAAATTATTGTGCACATTTGAATGACGATCATAATACTGCTGGCATAAGAAATGTGACAAGTACTTTTTGCACTAATTCAGTTGTATACCATTAGATGACAAACATTCTTTCTGACATTGACCAACACATATGGAAAGAAAGTCTTTTGGTACTATAAAAAAAGGACTGCACTTACTGTCGTCCTCTTTCTTACGACAGCAGAACATATAGTCCTAGAGCTAGTGAACCTTTAAAATAATGGTCTGTATGTGAAACTCACAATTCCTATGAGCGCTTTAAAGGTAGACAAACCCAAAAACGTTGGTTGGTTCAGACTTTTGACCCATCTCAACACCTCATAAAAACGTGTTACGGAAGTGCAAGAGAGAAAGCTTTATGTAGGTCTAGGATTTGAATGAGACAGTTTATTGAACTAGTTTAGTGAACCCTTGAGATAATGGTTGTATGTGAAACTCTGAATTCCTATAAGTGTTTTAAAGGTAGACGTTGGTTGGTTGGTTCAGACTTTTAACCCATCTCTACACATCATAAAAAGGTGTTACGAAAGTGCAACAGAGAAAGCTTTATGCAGGTCTATGGGTGTGAGTGAGCAGTTTATTGATCGAGCAGTTTGACAGTTGCCAGTACTGACAGATCACAAAAAAGTTGTCATTCTGATTGATGTAAGCTAGTATATAATTAATGGAGTTATTGACAATCTGAATTGGTTCAATGTTAGCCTAGATGATCGACAAAATTGATACTCTTTTGTGTGATGCTGAGTGTGGTCAGTTAGTACCATGGAACTACAAATAAAATAAGCTAGATGGTAGCGAGCTGCCACTGGTTGAGGTATGTACCAAATTTCCCCTATGTTACCTCAACCAGTGGTGGCTCACTACCGGCAAGCTTATTTTATTTGTAGTTCCATGGTTAGTACAGTAAAAACTCGATATAATGGACTAATGCGGGTGGCGTTAAAATTCACCTATGTTTATCAATCACAATGGTACCTCTAGTATTGATTACATTATTGTCGCACCATGAGGAGCCCACTATTTGAACGACTCCCTAGCAACAATAGGCCCTAGCATTTCCAGCGATCACGTTCCATTCATTATTGAAACAAGCTAAGACTTATAAATATCTCGAAATAATCTTAGATCCAAACTTAAAATTCAAAGAACATATAAAACAGACAACAGCTAGAATAAAACAGACAATTCCTAAGTTTTACGAAATCAGAAATGTAGCGAATAAAACCGTAATGCTTACAATTTACAACGCTATCGTAGATTCTGTGCTTAGTTATGGGATTGTGATCTGGGGCAGTACATATGATACTTCTTTATTGATTCTTAAAACTGCACAAAAAACAATTTTGAAAGGAAAAGGACTTACCCAACAAAAAGAATTTTTAGTGAGACCCCGATTTTACCTAACAAATTGCAGCATATCTTAGCATCCACAAAGTTTATATTTAAACACAAAAATCTATTAACTCCTACAGACCATCCACACAATGCAAGAAATAGAGCAAAGGATACGTTACGACTTCCTAGGTCAGCAAAAACCGTCCATATGAATTACTTTCCAATTAAAGCTATAAAATATTACAATATTCTTCCTGCAAACACTCGTAGTGTCTTCATGGCAAGAGCCCACAAGTTTATCTGTGCTAACACAGAAACATTCTTGGAACTTTAAATTTTAAATTATAATTAAAAAATAATAATTATACAGTAGTAAAATAATTAAATCTTCAATTACTTCACACATGCTGCTCCAATAATAATATAATATAATTCAATTCTAATGCCCAATAAGCACAACTCTGATGCCTTTAGCATCTATAGTGCCAAATTTATGAGCATATTTGAAACTTTGCATCTTAGAAAATTGGCTTGTTCTTTTCTATTCTATATGGATTTTTTCTATCTATCTGTTTTTCACTAATAATGTAGTCATGTAGCTATAAACAATAAATAAATTACTTACTTACTTACTTACTTCAGGTTGGTTTCAAAAACCTACAAATTACAAGCATCACATACCTCATTTCCAACAGACTCAGCTACTACGAAAGTACCGGCATGATCCTCCTGGACATGCAGGGTGCCTTCGATAAAGTGCCACATCCTCAGCTCCTTATAAAACCCTAAAAACCAATACTCTACCCTATCTCACAAAAATCCTGCTTTTTTCACCTCTGCAGAAAATTCAAATTCTACCAAAAAACAACGAACAATTGTATAATTAAGAACTATTGTCTATTTTATACCCTAAACAATTTTTAAATATTATTAACGGTACTATTATTGATAAAATATAAAGAAAGCAGTGGAGACAATGAATCACAGGGGTATGTAGATACACTCGAAGCGAAATATATAGAACAACATCAATTTCAGCGTTTATTATAGCGTTCTAAGTGCGAGGGTGTCTTTCCCTAGGGTTAAATTTGCAGCTACCAACACCTTCGTTATCGAAACGTAGCCACAAGATATTTTCGGAGGTGTATTTTTCTTATTTTGGCAAAGCTACCCTCAGGGACACAGGCTATATATAAATATTCTCTCAGTTGAGTAGCTTCTGATACACTTTCGGTCACATAGAGAAACCAAAAACAAGGAAATAAAGGATTGGGTATCCGAAAGGGTGTCGTTTTATTAGTGGAACACAATTTTAATTTAAACACACACTTCATGTAAAAATGTTTGTTTCCCAAATTTTCTCGATTTTTTTTTTCGAGCACGAGCGCTTTGAACTCGTTAACGTGATGAATGGAATAAAAGTTAAAGTGGTGGAGAGTTTCGGTTGAGGGGGTGAAAACCAATCAATAGGAGCTCCTGTGTATTGACTGTGTCTATTTCAGTAAAGGTATGATCCTACACGCTGCCCTGTCTGTTCTTTCTACACCACTGAGCATATAATTGTGAGCCTTTGGGAGCGGATTAGTGACATGCTGTGAATGCTTTCGGAAAGCCTTTTCCTCCGACTACCCTTCATTTTAGGGGGTGTTATAAATGGGTTACCTGATTTTTTCCTAATTAGTATGTGCAATGTTTTGTGCACAGGAAAGCGAACAGTATTTAACCGAGTTGCTTTTAAAATGTGTCAAATACAATTCATTCAAAGTAAGAGTATTATTATTATTATTATTCTTTTAACAAATAACAATTGTAATAAGAACAAAATCTCTGTAAAAGGAATACATTTCCAAGGCATTTTAATCTGAAAGATAATTCTAGAAAAACCTTATTTCAAAAATGTTCTTTCTCACAATCATTGTAGCAGCACATGTTCTAAAAATAAGTTTCTTTTTCTCTAAATATCTTCCTCATCTTCTCCCTCTTTTG
>JAUIMV010000025.1:0-13146 GCA_033557775.1 Berosus sp. SLE1611
ATAATGTGCACCAATTGAAAATTGATATTTCCCAATTTGAAATTGTTTATTCCCAATTTGAAGTTGTTTGTTCTCAATTTGAAATTGTTTATTCCCAATTTAGAATTCTTTATTCCCAATTTGAAGTTGTTTATTCTCAATTTGAAGTTCATTATTCCCAATTTGAAGTTGAAAAGGTATATATAATAGTGCACATACTAAGATTCATACCTGATGTGCTAAATATGATACATGTTCATTTTTAATTTTTTAAATTTATGAAAAATTTTATTATTTTTTTGGATTATCATAATGTGTGCCAATTGAAAATTGATATTTCCCAATTTGAAATTGTTTATTCTCAATTTGAAATTGTTTATTCTCAATTTGGTATTGTTTATTTCCAATTTGAAATTGTTAATTCTCAATTTGAAATTGATTTTTCGCAATTTGAAGTTGAAAAGGTATAGAAATCAAAACGGCATACCAATAATCAAGAATATTTGGACAATTGTAACAGATAACTTAAATTATTTCGACCTATCAACTCAATGAGCGGGCTATGATTCTAATGTGGTTCATGCCATGAAGTAAATGATATATTCCTGAATTATGAGAGCTAAAGATAAAAATTGTATAACTCACCTTACATAAGTCACTTAGATAAGCACGAATTAGTGTCTCTGGTGCAAACAGGCACTTAAGGCAAAGAGAAGCTGCTAGTGTTTCCAGAAACTTTTTACACTATTAATGAGATAGTTTTGTTATTGGAAGCTTATGGGCTTATTCTGATGATCGGTATAAATTTTGACAATGCTGTAAGCTGTCAAAGTCATTTGAAGGGGATGACTCCACTTGATGAAATAACTACTCTCTATCATATGCACATAACTTTAATAAAATCAAAATCGGTGTAAATTATTTGAATGTTGCATTTTGTCATTAATAATTTACAACGATGTAAAAAATTTTGTTCAGAATAGCACTATTAACATGTATGGTTTTAACCTTCCGCGTATCATGTGGCATTTTCGCTGAGTTTTCGACGATTTGAGTAGCTGGAGTTGCGAGATTGCCTCAGCGATTGGTGACAATGGTAATCGCGTCGCCGACGTACCAAGAGACGTACTCAAAGTGCAGCTGTTTCGGATGAAAGTGATAGCAATGTAGATGATAATATTTTACCTATAAGTGAGGACAAAGATAATCGTTTGAGTTGCCAGTCGGAACATGCAAGTGAAGAGGAAGTGAAAGAAAATACTTCGGATGTGCGCCTTCTAGTTCTCAAAGTTTTAACATGGGAAAAGACGCAAAACAAAATGTCTAAAGAAGCCACTGAGGACCAACATTCGTACAAGAAATGAAAACACTATTACACATTTTCCGGGACTAAAGAGCCAACACAAAGATAAAAATGTCATTAAGAATGTTTTGAAGTATTTATTTCTGATACTTTAGAATCGATAGTGAAATATAGCAATCCAAAAATATGTTCATCTAGACCACAGGCCCTATATATTGAAACAACTAAATCTAAAATGAAAGCAGTTTTGGGCTTTCTGTACTTATCTGGATTATGTCTGGTAGATAAAACCTCAATGAAATATGGGTTAAAGATGGTACTGGTATAGAGACATTTCTTAGTACGATGTCAAAAAAAAAAGATTTTCGTTTTTGCTCAATAATTTGAGGTTTTATTATGTTGTTAGCAGGGTTAGCAAGACCTATGACATCGTTAATGGTACGGTGAATTGCGTTTCTGAATGAGCAAGAAATATTAAAATGGATGACTTTTTCACTAGTATGGAAGTTACTGAAAATTTTATACATGCACATAAACTAACCATAGATGGTATTTTGAGAGCTAACAAAACATGCATTTCGCCTTGTTTCAAGTTACAACGAGAAGCAAATTCCTCGCGTTTTGCGTTGCACAAATATATTTTGATAAGGTCACGACAAAGAATTTGACGAAGATATGGGACTTAAACAAAAGCCATCTATAAATTCATTTTATAATAAAACTAAAAGTGGAGTAGATGTAGTTGACAAACTGGTCAGAACCTATGACGTGTCTTATATTTATAAGCGCTGGTCCCTTACTATATATTTTTTTCAATGTTAAACCATGCTGAAATCAATGCCATGGCTATGCTGATGTTTAATAATGGTATCGAAATAGGGAAAACTGATCATAGAAGAAACTTTGTTCGTAATTTGGGAATGCCTTTGATTGAAGAGTATTTGAAAAACTGCAAAGATAATTGACGGATTCCGAATATTCTCGTTAGCGCTTACATAAAATGATCGTTGAAACCCCAAAAACCAATAGTAAAAATACCGAGATCTAAAACAAGGAGTTCAGAATGTGACAGGAAGAGAGATCGGAAAACCAAATACAACTGTGAGCGCTGTGATATACTTATATGCTTAGACCATGCTCACTTATACTGGATAAACTATAACAAATTTATATCAGCTTGGCTCTCACAAGACTGTCTAAAAGAAGCTAATTTTGTTAGTTTTATATCCCATATAATGTTAATTTTGCGATATATGAGCTGTGTTTATTTACTTTTTGATTGTGGAAATTAGGCCAAAGATGAGGCTAAGTTTTGGTTTTTGAAAAGTACTATGTTTTGTTCTTTTGTTGTAAAAGATTAAAAATGCTGATTTTTTTACTTGGTTTGTTTTATTATTAACCTGAAATAGACAGAAAGCAATATTTTTAAATAAAATAAACAAACAATCAAAAATTACACATTCCTTGCCCTGATATTTCTTGTTGTCGGAGAAACCTCACAGGGTGTGCGATGTAACTTTTAGGCACATGATTCACGAAAGGTTAAACATTTTGATTGATTCTGTGATATTAAGCTTTCTGTTTTCTAATTACATTTTAACACATTCAATTTTAGGCCGCCTTCAATATATTTATATTTTTATTTGAATCTGTTGTAATTATATTGCTATTGTATATAAATAATTTACACGTGTTAGTATTTAACAGCATCTATTATATTCAAAGCTTTCTCAGAAACAATAAGAGCCTGGAAATTTATCTAGTAAGCAATTCATTACAATTATAAAGTTAACAGTATGACATTTTTGCTAACATTTCAAGCTAAATAGCGTTCTCTGCCGGCAAATGCAAACAAAAAATAAAGCAACATTAATACTGCAAGAAATGCGTACAATAGTCCATATAAAATTGCAAAACTTATCTCTTCAAGAGATATTTCGCTGTAAGGCATGCTTAAGTAAGGGTAATACTCGCCCTCGCAGTATTCTAGGGCGTAGATTACATTCGTAAATGGGGGTAGTAGTCAAGCAAGACAAATTATTTTAGATGCATGTAAGCAATCTAAAGCTGGAAGCTGTGGGATTCCTACAAGAAGTTTGTCCATTAATTTCCAGGGATAGTTTAATGTTAGATGAGCTCACATGTTTTATATTGAACGAAACGACCTACACTTGATTGCTCCTACGATCACTCTTACAGTCATCGCAGATGTCAGACATTGTTAAAGAGCTATTGTTTGAAAAAAGTACACGTTTTCCGTAGCAGTAAGTAACAACGTTATGCTTATATAAGTTTAGAGCATTAAAGGTATGCTAGGATATAACATTTAGTTCTGTAAACATTTTACTATACGGTCATATATACTGCAATCGCTTGTTAAGTGTGTTTTACTATTATCTCTAGCAACTTAATAATATTCATCAGTTAGTGGTAACATCTAAGACATTTTGCATTTTTTATTAATATTTACAATAGAAATTCAAGAAACGGCAAGAATAGTGAAGAAAAAGTTGGCATTTTAACCCACCATTTAATCCATATTTCAAACGAGATCTATGTATTATGTCTCTTTAGCCAAATGTGTAAAGAGTTGTTTAGTTTGCTTTAAAAGTTAAGTTTTGATATTTGCTACTGCATTAATTTCATCAACCGACCCTTCGGTACCTTATATCAAGTTTAGCAGTAAGTATTTTTGGCCTGATGTATCTTGTAAAACACTATGCTCCCAAAACTCCCTCCTTGATAAAATGCGGAAATGATATTGCTCATGAGAGGGTAATGATAATGCAAAATCAAAACCAGAGGATTATACTGCTTTGTTGGCATCCATTAATGATATAAGAAAGGATGTTGGTTTAATTAAGGCCCAACAAAGCGATACCCGTTCTGTGGTCGATTCCATTTCAAATCAACAGCGTGATATACACGTCTTATATGGTGGTGAAATTAAGTAAAAGTATCTGTGTTGGAGGTGGAAAACAAACGCCTGCGTTCAGAGTTGGAAGTCTTGCAGGAGACTCAAAAATTAATAGATTAGTGACATTCCTGAAAATAAAAATGAATATATTCATAAGGTTCTAGATAACATCAGCAAGCTTATGGGTTGTGACCTTCAAGTCGCATACATTGACGTCTGTCATAGGGTAGCACATGTGTCAAATGAAAATAAAAATCCCAGATCTATTATAGTTAAGTTCAGCTATCGCAATACAAAGAATAATTTCTTGGCCGCTGTAAAGAGGAGAAGATATTTGAGTGCAGCTGACATTGGATTTGAGGGATCTGCGTCAAAGATATATGCGAATGAACACTTGACCAGCGAAAGAAGTCGCGTGAATTTTGCCGGGACAATGAGTTCAAATACGAGTGGGCGAGAGACAGAAAGATCTTTGTAAGAAGAACTGACGGTTCCTCGGCGGTATGTATTAAGGATAAGAATGTGCTTGTCAAGTAAGCGTCGTCGAATAGAACTCATGCCGTGCTGTCTGTTTCTTAAACGTTCATTGCATGTCTGGAAAATAGTTTTATACAGTTTATCGATATAATGGTTGTTAAAAAACTGTCGATATATTACCAAAATGTTCAAGGTCTACCTTCTAGAACTAATGATTTCTATTTGTCCCTTCTCAATCACACGTACAGTGCGGTTTACCTCTCGGAGTCGTGGCTTACTGAGACTATATCTGATGCTGAACTTTTTGGTGACCGTTATGTTGCGCACCACCAGGACCGCAGATGAAGTTAGAGGTAAGAGTGACGGTGGTGGCGTGTTAGTGGCCGTCAGTGCGTCCTTTGTGGTGCGCCCTCGGCCTGAATGGTCTTCTCATAGTGTTTGTGAGGACGTATGGGTGTCTGTTGGACTGCAGGGCAGTACGTTTTTGCACCTCTGTTGCGTGCACGTTCCTTCACGTGCTAGTGCGAATGACTTGATGCTACATTTGGAGAGCCTTGGTAGAGTTTTTGATGGCCGTATCAACGATGACATGCTTGTTGTTGGTGACTACAACTTACCTCACATTTCCTGGGAAGCGAAAGAAAACTATTTAAGGCCCTTTGGGGCAAATTCTCTGCGTAGTATTAATTTTATTAATATTGTTTCGTTATTTAATTTTAAACAATTTAACTCACATAAAAATGTAAATAATAGAATAACTGATCTGGTCTTGCCTAATTCTGAACGGGTAATAACAGTTAACCACTGTGTCGATCCGTTGATCCCTGAAAACGCCCATCATAAAAGCTTAATAGTCGGTTTCGATCTGCGCAGAGAAAGCACCGCTCCCCGTAAGTCAAAATTTGTACATAATTTTTACTCTGCTGACTATAATGTAATAAATGCTGATATATCGGGTTATGGTTGGACGCAAACGCTGGAAATGTTGATACAAATGCTACCGTTGATATTTTTACTCGAAAATTGATAACGTAATCACTATAGAATTTCAATATTATCGGATAAAAGGACTTTAAGTAACATGACAGTTCTCTTTAAATCGTAAACGGTTTAATCAACAGTAACTACACAAATGAATTCTTATAGTTTTATTATGGCAGTGTTTATAATACAAGAAATGTATCTTTATTGAGAGCTCCTAGTGTCAAACATTTTCTTGTAGAAATTCTCCACTAATAAGAATAGCCCGTACTTATGACAATTCATTATTAGACCTTTTCTCGAAAATTCTATTGGCTCTTTTAAGCGACAAATTGTATCTAATTTTTATTGATTTTCTTTTTCTTTTTAAAATTTTAATTAACATACAGGCATATTGCTATGATATTCAAGGTATAGGATTTTGTTTTTGTTCTTGACAATAGTACCTTTATTTAATTTTATAGTTCTTGCTTTAGCGTAGTAATAATAATTATTATTTTTTTGTAAGGTTTATAAGTTTCTAGTCATCTTATTGTATGAATTTTTTGTTGTAGAAGTTGTGTTGCTCTATTATTGGTACTTTATGCAAATGAAAAAGAGCATACGTTTGATTACGAAAACGAAAAATTATTGGAAAGAGCACATTTAAACAAGCAATGATTCATGCAATACAAAAGTTAAATCAAAGACATTCCATCAGAGTTTAACCTTATCCTTAACAACTTTATTAAATAAAGATGAATTAATAATAGTGAGAATGGAAAGGTGCTTTAGACAACCCAAACAAAAACTGAAATAAGCAACGTTCACGATACGGGTGACAATTGAGAACTATCAAAACAAGTGAACTGACCAAATGTGCCACAATGATTCTCTCATTTACTACATGAAACAAATTCCCTCAAAAAAATAGAAACAGTTACTGACAGTATATATAACTTTTATAAAGCCATTACTTTTTTATATTTTACACTAAGATAATCTGTAAGTAAAACACAAAACATTTTCCTCATTAACCCATAGCACTAACGAATTTTGTTTTTGTTTCGGCTAGGTTGACATTTGTCAATTTATTCTAAATTTAATGTAAAATGCACAAATTGGACAATTTTGGGGGATTTAATTATTATTTTATATTTTTTTTTTGAGAAATTCATGTCCAGAAACCCAAAGATAATGGAAATCGGAAGAATACAAGATATTTTATATAAAAACTCCAGATGAAGAAGTAATATCTTCGCTCAAGCTTCAGAGAAGTCTTCACGAGCTGTTCGAAATTTTAAATTTAACTCAATTAATTAATGAACCAACCAGAATAATGTCTTTCTCCGCTACTCTTACTGACTATGTCATCTGTTGTGAAGACATGAATGTTTTTGACTCTGGGGTTTTGGCCGTGCACGATATTGCTGATCATTCGCTTGTGTATTGTGTTGTAGATCTCAAAGTACAGTATCATGTTCCCACCGTTTATATCGTTAGAGATTTTATTATTTATAAATGATTTATATTCAATACCGTTCTATAACATAGTTGATATGCCTTATATTGATGATAAATTAACGTTTCTTCAAAATAACATTATCAGCCTCTTTGACGTGTATGCACCAGTTGTATCTCGAACCTTTAAAAGATCTAACAAACCCTGTATAGCTGATAACATTAAATGCCTCCAACTTCGACGAGATCAGGCACGCAATAGGTTAAGTCGCACACAACATCAACCTCACTATGAATATTTCTAACAGCTCCGTAACTATACGAATATCGCTACTCAACGAGAAAAAAAGAGCTTTCTAAGACAAGCATTTAATAACACGTCCCCAAAGCAAGCCTTGTCTAAGCTAAGAGCTATGATTGTATGCTCCTCAAAAAAGCAAAATTCCAGATAATTAAGAAAATCCTGACCTTATTAATTTTTATTTCGCTTCGGTCCAGGATAGATCACTTCCAGATCCTGATTTCATTAATGATTATAGCTCTAGCATTAAGGATGGCATAACTGATAGTTTGGAGTTCGTTGAGGTTACTGAAGAGGATATTAAAACAGCACTGTTCTCTGTTACCTCTGGTGTAACTGGTTCTGATGGATTGTGGGGATGTATGTTAAAACTTTGTTGCCCTTTTCTACTACCATACCTCCTTCATATCTTTAATGAGTGCATATCTTTACATGTATTTCCATCGTGTTGGAAATGTCTACTATTAAGCCTTTTCCTAAAACAAGAAATCCTTCGGCTTTGTCTGACCTCCGTCCAAGAAGTATTTTGCCGGTACTTTCAAAAAATTTTGAAAAGCTTCTTGGTAGTCAAATCCGTGATCATCTCAGGCGTAACAGTATTCTTGCACCGGTACAATCTGGCTTCAGACCTGGTTACAGTGGCTCATCGGCCCTTCTGAACGTAACCAATAACATACTTCCTAACTTTGATAAGGGAAAACTAATTGCCCTGGTTAATATAGACTTTTCCAAGGCCTTCTCATTCCCTTCTTTTATCAATCTTAAAATTCGTTGGCCTTGGAGATGGTACCGTTAGTTTCTTTTCCAGCTATTTGACCAACCGTTCCAAAGTTGTACAAATTTAAAATAATGTATCGAATATACTACCTGCCTACTCTGGTGTTCTGCAAGGATCAATATTAGGCCATATTTTATTTATAATATATACGTCCTCCCTATACGAATGCCTTCAGCACAGTGATTCCCATGTTTATGCCGATGACACTCAAATTTACCAATCATTTAATTTTTCGAATAAAACCAAGTACTTGCTTATTTAAATACCAACTTAAACAATCTAAACCAGTTATCTTAAGCCACAATTTATCAATCAACCCAAGCAAATCAACTGTTATGATTCTCGGAAATTACAGTGTGCGAGAGAATTTGCGTCCCATTAACTGACAAATAGATAACGTCCCTTTACTAGTTGTCAAATGTGTTAAAAATCTAGGCTTGATTTTTGATCCTGACCTAAGGTTTACACAACATATCAACAAGCTTCTTCAAAAATCCTATTCCAATGTAAAACTTTTATACAGTAATGGTCATATACTTCCTCAAAAAGATAAAATTTTGCTGTGTGATATCTTGATTTTATCAAACTTTAATTACTGCGATACTGTATGTCATTGCTGCTTGGATGGTCAGAATGAAACGAGAGTGCAACTGAGTTTTTATCCTTCAGGTTCATTATGATATTTTTGCTTCAGTTACAGGATTCATAAAAAATGTGATAGGATTCTGCAATATTTTTGAGTTAACAAGATTTCCAGATTGATTTTGTACAGGACACATATTTATAAAGTAGTTATTGATGGTTTCCACAACAATCTGTGGATCTTCAGTTTTTTTGCAAAGATGTTTACCAGCCTGATTTGTATTTACTTGATCACCAGTAAGATTTTTAACTAGCTTCCAAGTTGCTTTGGATTTATTTGATGAGTTTTGCAAATAGGATATGTTGGCCATTTTTTTAGCTTCAAAGATCACTTTTCTTAGAATCTTTACATAATTATTGTAGGTATCACAGTCAATTTCACCTTTCAGCTTTTGGGTATACATTTTACTTTTTGTTGCACATGATGTTTTTATGCCTTTAGTTATCCAATTTGTACCACTATTCATTTGTTTTAATTTCTTTTTAGGAAATATTTGTTTGTGTAGTTGAGTCACTTTGAAGTTGAACTTATTATATGCGTTATTTACATCATTTTCTAAAAAGATATCATTCCAATCTATTTGCAGAGATTCACATCTAAGCTCATATAATTTTTTACTGGTGTAGACTCTTCTATATACACTGCTTTTCTTCTTTATGCAATATTCAATCTTTGGCAGTTCTAGCAGTTGCCCATGATGGTCTGACAATGAAGTAGTTAAAACCCTACTGTATGGAGTTTCAGGCGAATTTATAAATATGTTGTCGATAAGGGTGCTACTATGGGAACTTATGCGAGTGGGTTCATGTACAGTTTGATGTAAATCGTACATTTTTAATAAATTTTTAAATTCTGTCACATTTTTGTCATCCACTAGCATATTCAAATTGAAGTCACCACACAAAACCAGTGAGTATCTAAGCAATTTTGCTTTTACTGAATTCAATATTTCAGTTAGAACTCTGAAAAATCGATCCAGTTCGCCATTATTAGATCTATATATATTCAATATAAACAATTTTAATTCTTTAATTTTGATCGCTGAGCATTCGCAATTTAGCTCTTCGCTTAGTTCCACAATGTTTGGAATTTCAACATATTCCAAATCTCGTGCAGTATATATACAAGAACCGCCGTGAGATTTTTGGGTTCGTGAATAGCATGAAGCTAGATTATACCCTTCAATTTTAGTACTAGTATGCTCATGCTGCTGAAGCCAATGTTCGGTAAAACAAAGGATCTGAGGTTTTGTGGTCAAAGAATCCAAGTATTGCTCAACTTCCAGTGTCTTATTTCTGAGGCTTTGAATATTTTGATGGAAAATACTTATACAATTATTGTGCTGTTTATTTTGGGGTGTATCCAAATCATTTATTTGCTGTTTAATGTCATTATCCGATTTATCATTTATTTCCATATTGTTAAAAATTGGTACCTTATTGTTTAAAAGTACATCTTTAACAGCTAAGTTTTGTCCTTGTTCACCAGTCGCCTTGGAAAAAACTTAAATGGCTGCACAAGAATTCCATTTGGCCATACATCATCATTTAAAATTCCATCTGCATGTATCTTATCCACACCTACTTTATATGCTTTCGTTTCTTTTGATTTTTTGTTTAGTTCTTCCACTAGTGGGTTACAGTTTGGAAACTTAGAATTCAGAAATTGAACCACCTGTTCAACTGTACTTTCCTTTACAGCCCTACCAACAAAGAGCCATTTGCGCTGCGAAGTGCCTTTTAGACCGTTTACATCTGTATTTTGATTCTTACCTACAATATATTGTACATTAGCCTTCTTTCTTTTGTAATTTACTTGCTTCCAGTTTCCATCTTGGGTATTAGGAAAATTTGTCGTTTGTACTTGTGTTTCATTTTTATTGTATTTATCACCATCTTTAATAGTGTTTCCTGTAGATTTTCTTGTTTTTGATTCATATAAAACTTTTGTTACACCTTTTGTTATAATACTCTTCGCTTGGATTTCACTTGTTTTGTTAGCTGTTGGTTGAGTCGCTACATCAACGTTACATTGAGCTGCGGCCTGACGAAATGATTTTGATGGCATATTAGGTGTGGATACCTTTGGTTCCATCACAATCTCCTCCAGGGACTGATCTTCTTGTAGGAAGTTTCTGAAACTTTTCATTTCATTAAATATTTTGGCCATGTGGTCTTTGATCATAACCTCAAAATCGAAAAATTTTTCTTTTATGAGATAAACTTCATGCTTTAATCTTGAATTTTCTTCTTTATATGACTTCAATTCATTCTCCAGCTCTTCAGTAGACATCTGGGTTTTCGATTCCTCCCAATTTGCTGCACAACATTGAAAAGAAAAATCATCTAACCTCTTAGCACTTTTTAGACTATTGCAACAACTATTATGTACTACAGAATTGCAATTTCTACACTTTAGACCTTTTACTACTTTTGATTCACAGTATATACATCTATTTTCAGTTTTTGATACTTTATTAACAGTTTCCAATTCACTGTCAATATTTTCACACTTTTCACTTTCGGCCATATTGGATGTATGTAAAGACACTTTATTATTGATTGCGGAGACGAAAAAAGAAAACATTTAAGTGAATGTGGCGCAGGTGGCACCGCGGGACGGTTAGGGTTATATATTTCTATCATTTGCTCAGGTCTGTGTGACGACTTTCAGAATCCTGTTTGGCGCGTAGTAATAACATTATGCTTGAATGTGAAAAAATTTAGAAATCATAGTTAATCCTGGGACAAATTATGTATTGATCCTAGCGTATCAGGTAGGACGACAGCTTTTGCTAATAGGTAATTTTCACACCTTCACAAAGCCAACCAATTAGTTAGAAAAATAATATCTAAGCTTGTGCTACCAAAATGTGTTTTCTAAATTAGAATTGTCACAGAACAGAAGAGCTGATACACCCACAATCGTTAAGGATAAGTCTTTGGAGACAAGGCGAATGCTTAACTTTAAAAATGTCAGTGACCGCCATTAGGAGTTACATGGTAATTTAATTTCGTCCTCCACAATGGACATTTATTTAACTTAACAACATATAGCAACAAAAGGTGGATTCCACGAAAATTTTCTTTATCACCCACAACAAAGCTACAGCGTGAGTGTTTACAAAGCATCTTCGTGAACGTAAATAGCGATAAACAACATTATCTAACGTACGTTATCCTTGGGACACAATAAAGGTATCCAAAGGACAAAGAGTCCTTTGTAAAGCCGTTAGATATATTAGTATTATATTTGCATCCAACCCAAACCAAGAGCAAATACAACTTTGGCCTTGAACGGACCGTTAACCTTTCAGCGCATAATAAACTCCGAGCGCCATCATTCATGAAAATAAACTGCACATTTCTAAGGATACGCCGAGATCCTTGATATTTCTATTTGAATGTGTCACCATCTTCAAGAAGGATGGCACTAGTTTCGCTTTGAACTCATCTGGTTAAATGACTCACAGGAAAGAACAGTCGCTTTCTTTCATTTAGCCAATTAAAATTTCCGATATTCTAGGAGCTGAGAAAAAGGAAAAGTCTACTTCCTGAAGGGTGGGCGAAAGAGTTACCCGAGAAAAGCATTGAAAAGCACTTAAGACCGATTGAGAAAAAAGTTGGCAGAGTCAAAAATCTCTCTTGGCGTATCGGAAAGTAATAAATGGTGATTATGTTTTTGTTTTGAGATTTTGCAAGAACTGGTCCAAGTTTACAGTATGTGCTAATGGCGGAGTTAAAAATAGGATTATGTTCCTATATTTAAACAGTGTGCCAAAAATAGCTTCTCTTCGCACGCATATTGTACTCGATTGTTTTATGTGTTTTATATTTGTCTGCTATTTACTATGAGGCTCTTGATATAGAATGCACGCTTTTAGACAGGTGTGCGCCACAAACTATTTAAAGCGCATGGACAATGTCGTTATCTAACATGAGACATTGACACTACTTGTTTATTCAATTTAGCACCTAAGCATGCCAATAAAAATCAGTGTAAAAGGTGCACTATAAAAACTATGTCGGTTTAAGAATGCCAAGCATAAATCTTAATTTTTGTACATACGCATATTGCACAGCGAAATTTCAAGGCTATAGTTATTTTTCCCAACAACCACAAAATATAATCAATTAGAAAGAAAAAATCAAAAGCCAAAACTTTACAAAACAAAACAAATATAAGGTAGGGTAGGTTCGCCTAAGTCCAGCCTTTGCCAGTAGTCAGCCAGGCTTCCACAAATTTAATAGAAATAAGAAATCTCTTTCCTTTTCCAACAAATATTTGCTACCCCAGTGCTCAGCCACCATTCCCGCCTAAAATGACA
>JAUIMV010000026.1:0-13013 GCA_033557775.1 Berosus sp. SLE1611
GAAGATGATGGCCTTGAAAAGAAATACAGTACAGAAACGCAAACCTCCACGGGATCGTAACCTGAGGTTTTCGGGAATTTTTTCGACCATTACTCGTGGATTTGGTTTGATTATGTTTAGAACTTCCATCCAGTTTGCACTATTAACAGTGATTTTTGGAATGCTGGCTTCTTTAAATGTTTTGGTTGACGTTGACGATTTATTTGTAGGTTTTTGTCGCGTTTTGGTTTTGGGAGTGTATGCTTTGCTTTTTGTTTTGGTTCTTCTTTTAGATGTTCTTTGCGCACCACAAATCTCTGCACTAACTTCTTGATTTCCTTCCTGGCTATCGTCTTGGGTTTCTTCGTATTCATAGACTTCTTCAATGAAGATAACTTGATGGACATTATCTCCAATTGTTATTTCTTCAAAATTATTAACTTTATCATTGTTATTGTTCTCTGAAACCTCGACAAGTGGTACTAATTGAGATTCCTCGCATAAAATTGGCATTTTTTCGTCTTGATTGATTGCAATGGTGTCGTATCTGTCCAGCTGTGGGACTTCTTCGACGAAAGATGTTACGCTGTTGGATTCTGCAGTTACCACGCAGGCTATCTCAACGTTTTCAATGATTTCCTCACACTGCACTTCAAAGCTGCAGGCAGGGCTTGGTACTACTTCTTGTGCAAAATCAGCAATAGACTCATCTTCGTTTAAACTTGTCAAAACTACTTCCTCTTGTACGGCAAAATTAATATCTGAGTCGCTTATGACACATGGCGAAGAGTCTTCCTGGAGTTGGGGTACAAACAGTTCATTGTCTGCAGATTCATCGTTATTGACGAAATGCTGGCCATCACATTCACTTGAGAAGTCCACAAGATTGGTTGTTTCTTCACTTTGCAGTAAGGTATCTTCAAATTTTATAAGCTCTCCACTGGCTTTCAATTCCTCGCGTGCAATAAATTGAGTGCTTTCAGAGTCTGCTGTTTTTATTGCATTTTCTTCGTCATTTGCTTGGAGATTGCCAGCTTTTGTCAAACTTTCTTCATTTTCGTCCAATTCAGTTGCGTTTTCTAATGAAGAATCCTTATCTTTTATTGCTTCATCTTTACTTGTCGATAATACAGTTTGATCATTTACAACAGACTGTTGTTTTTCTTCACCAATAGTATGTCTTTCTTCAATGAGATTTGAAGTTTCGTGTTGGTGTGTTATAATTTCTTGTTGGTCCTGCAATTTCTCTTCTACAACTGGCGAAGACTCTAAATTTCGAGATGGTGCTCGCACATTGTCTCCATTTTTAGGACATATTTCTTCGCGCTTAGAAGATCCTTCAAGACATTGTGAAGCATTTTCATCTAATTGTACGTCAAAATGTTGATCTTCCCGGTTTAAGTTATCGTCTTTGGAAGTTTTTTTAACATGTCTGTCAATTTTATCATTGTCAATATTTTCTTCAATATTCCCTTTACCTATTTTGTTGTAAATGTGAGTTTCTTTGTAGTTTTCATTTCTTTTTCTACTAATTGCTTCAGTTTTTTCTTTGCCATGATTGCTTATTTGTGACCTTGCGGAAACATCTTCAATTTCCTCTTTAAATTCTGGAAGGTCTTTTTTACAAGTTTGAAAATATTCGCGATATTTACAAGAAACGTTTTCATTTACCGCTTCCAAGAGGTTCCTTGGACTAAAATCTTCTCCTTCATTTTCGAAGTAGAGCTCTTCATTTTCTTCTAGCGTAAGGTTCAAAGTATCATTGCTTGCTTCGTTTTCTAGCAGTAAGTTTTCTTCTGTGGCTAGACCTGAACTAGTTTGGATATTGCAATGTTCCTTTAATGATTTGGTTTCAAAAGCTTCTTCAAAGGTCTTTGTAGTGTCATAGTTACTATTTTCTTCAAATTCTCGAGCATTATCAGAGTTGTTTGATACATGCTCCTTGAAGATTTGAGTATCTTCACAAATGTCTTCGTCCTCATCTAAAGATTTTAAGGAGTCGTCTATAGTTTGAAGGTGCAGATATTCTGTTTCTTCTGGTGTTTCTTTGCTTTCTTCACTTGTTCTGAGCTTGTTTATATAATTATTTTCATTTCCTCTGAGATTATTTTTGGTTTTCTCAGCATTTTCATTGTCTTCAGCATTTTCTCCAACAGAATATGTTTTATTTCCAGTGGGTGTTGCATGTTTTTCTAGAGTTTCTTTGCTTTCTTCATTGGTAGCAATCTGGCTAATGTCAATATTTTCATTGTCTGTCATAACATTGCCGTTATTGTCAGCGTTTTCTTCAACAGAATCAGTATTGTTTTTAATGGACGTTACATGTTCTTCTGAAAGATCTTCATTTTCTTCATTTGAATTGTCTGCTTCTTGAGAACTTGCAGCATTTTGATTGAAAGAATTATCAGATTGTTTACTGAAATTGTGATTTTCTTCTTTGTAATCGTTACAATCTCTAGAAGCATTGCTCCAAGAATCAACACTTTCTTCATTAAAATGGCAAGTTTTTGTTGTGGAATGTGTATTGGCCTTAAAAGAATCACTGCTTTCGTGAATGTGCTCACCAAGTTCTTTCGTTAAGTCACTTTCAACACTCAAAATATCTTGTTTTTGTAAAATTTCTTCATGAAGTCTTGAAATTTCTTCGGCGTGTTTCAAAGGAACCTCTAAATTTTCTTCTGAAGATAAATTCTTTTCTTCTGAGATGTTGTCTTTGGGCATAATTTTATCACGAGAGTATGTTTCTTCTGTACTGGTATCAGTTTTTGCTTCATTATCTTCAAATTTGACTGCATTCATGTCTCCAGGACAGTTTTCTGACAGTTCTTCTGAATCTTTAGTGGTATCTTCAAATTCGTTTGCCAACAAATCTTGGGGCGGTCGCTTCTGAGATTTTTCATTGACAGTATTTGTATCTTCAACAGGTGTGGCAGGGCCTTCGAAGGTTTTCTCAGTTTCTTCAGAAACTTTCATTTGATCTTCAAAGTTCTTTGTTTGGTTTTCATGGTTTAGACTTAATTCGTTTTTGCGTTCAAAATGTGTGTTACTTGCTTCTACCTTTCCGCTATTGTTACGACCTGTAGGATTACTTCCTTTAAAAGTGGCGTTTTTGTTGACAGTTTCAAGAGTTTCTTCTGAAGATCCCTTGTTTTTGTTCAGTAATGACTGGGAATGTGCGGCATCTTCATTTTTATCAAATGTTTTGCATTTGTCGGTAGAAGTACTATTACTGGAGCTTTCTTTAGAAGCAATTAAATTTTGTTGAGAAGACGTTTGCCTTTCTTCAATTTCTTTGAGCGTTCCATCCAGTTCTTCGACTAGATCTTCTGTTGTCTTCAAAGAATAGTCATTTTCCGTACCAACTGGTCTACTGTCTTCTATATAAGATGAACTTTGCAACATTTTATCATGGCAAGAATTGATTTCAGTGCATTTGATTATAGAATCCGTGACATTGTGATATGAGTCTGAATCATCAAAATTACTGGTGAACGTGTTTCCTTCAAAATGATCTTCATTTTCGGGGTCGCAGCTGTATGGTTTGAAGATTTTACCATAGGGATTTTCGTTTAAAATTTCGGGCTGTATCGTACAACTTTCTTTTGGTTCTGGCGTCAAATCAATGACAGTGATTTCATATTTTTCTTCGCGAACTTGTTCTGCGTCAGCACTTTCATCTCTGGAGGTTTCTTCTTTGTTCTCTATATGGAAAAGTGGATATTTTCTGAAGGTTTTGTTGGCGTGGTAGCGTTTGTATTTTCCGTATTTCCTACCCTTGTAGTACCGCCTGTTTTTGGAAAATCTTCCGAATTTGGAATGGGGTGAATGGTTTTCAAAATTTTCCTCACTTGAGGATCTACCGTGATCATCACGTGGGGTAAATTTGCTTTCAGGGGACTCTGCATTAGAATTGTTGCTTTTATCGAAATTGTCATCGATGCTTCTATCAAATTCATCTTGGATAGTTCCTTCTGCCTCTAAAATTTCTTCATTTTGGAAAGATGAAGCTTCATTCCTCGTGTTTAGGCTTCCTTCTTCTTTACAATCGCTTCCTAAATTTTGGGCTTCGTGCCAAGATTTTGAATTTTTGAGGCTATTTACGGCGTCATCAGATTCTTCTTCATCTGTTTCAACTTCTGAACTTAAGTCTACGAAAAGTGGATGCTTCATATCCTTGGCAACAGTTTTTATGACAGAATCAATACTTTTCGTATGCTTTGAAGAACCAGAATCTTCAGCACTACAAACCTCTTGTATTGAAGTTCTTACTGGGGCTTTGCAATTTTGATTTTCTTCAACAATTTGGTGTTTTTCAACTATTTTGTGTTTTTGAACAGCATCTGGGTGAACGTTTTGGCGATCAGCAAATGCTTTATGCAGGTTGTCGCCCAGTGGGCAAGATTGGAGGGCATCAGAAACTTCTTCTTCATTGGTGGAAGTGTCCACGAAGGGTATATCAAGATCTTCAGCTGTTTTCCCAGCAACGGATTCGATGACAGAAGCAATACTTTTCGTTTGTTTTGAAGAACCAGATTCTTCAGCGCTACAAACTTCTTGTTTTGAAGTTCTTTTCAGAGCTTCGCAATCTTCATTTTCTTCAACAAATTGGTCTTCTTCAAACGCAGCATCTGTGTGAACGTTTTTATTATCAGCAAATGCATTATGCAGGTTGTTGCCCAGGGGACAATCTTGGAGGGCATCAGAAATTTCTTCTTCTTCATTGGTGGAAGTATCCACGAGAGGTATATCAAGATCTTCAGCTGTTTTAACAGCAACGGTGTTGATGGCAGAACCAATACTTTTCGTTTGTTTTGAAAAACCAGAATCTTCAGCGCTACAAACTTCTTGTTTCGAAGTTCTTTCTGGAGCTTCGCAATTTTCATTTTCTTCAACAAGTTGATGTTCTTCAAACGCAGCATCTAAGTGAACGTTTTGGTCAAATTCTTTATGCCGGTTGTCGGGCACTAGGCAAGATTGCAGGATATCAGAAACTTGTTCTTCATTGGTAGAAGTATCAACGAGATGTTTATCAAGATCTTCAATTTCTGTCACAGCAATATCATCTTGAGATGCTTTGTCTTTACAACATGGCATTTTTTCAACCTTCTCTGCATGAACAGGGGCTGTCTTCATAGTTTGTTCGCTTGATGCGAGCTTTCTAGATTGTATTTCTGCATTTTTTGTTTTTGTATCAGCGATATTTTCTATCGTACCAGATGGAACCATATCTTCAGATTCGGTGGTTTCTTGAATTTTGATTTCTTTGGAGATTTTGATTTTTTCCACGTCAATTTCATTTTTGGCTTTCGCATCAGTGGGATTTTCAACCAGTTCAGCTAGGACCATATCTTCAGTTTTTGTGGTTTCTTGAAATTTTATTTCTTGGAAGAACTTGATTTTTTCCGTGCCATTTGCATTTTTCGTTTTTGCATCAGTGGAAGTTTCAACCGGTTCAGATAAAACCATATCTTCAGTTTCTATGGTTTCCTGAATTTTAACTTCTTTGAAGATTTTGATTTCTTCCCCTTCATTGTTAGTTTTGTCTGCATCAGCGATATTTTCGTCCGGTTCCGACAGAACAATGTCTTCAGCTTCTGTGGACTCTTGAATTTTAATTTCTTTAAAGGTTTTGACTGTTTTCATGTCATTTTCTTCACTACTAGTCTGTTTTATATGAGTTTGATTTTTAAAATTGAAATCTTTGGTTGATTTTTCAATGGGACTTTCTTCAATTTCAGAATCCTTTTCAGAAATGCTTGAGCTGCTGTCATGTTTGAGATCCTTTGTGGAACCTTCAGGTTCTTTTACAAATCTTTCTTCAGATACTTCTTCAATTTCTGCTTCATTTATTTTATTGTCTGTATCAGTTTCTTCAATATTAGCTTTTTGAGTGTCAGATTCTTCACACTTTGTTTGCTCAAAATGAGCTTCCTTGGTATTAGGACTTTTAAATCTGAGTCTTGGAATATTAGTCTCTGCAACTCCAAATGCCTGGGAGTTGGTGTCTTCGATAATATTTCCTTGAATGGCAGTTTCTTCACTCTGGGTTGCGAGTTCAAAAATAGATTCAACTTCAGAAATAGTTGCTTTTAAGGTATTGGTGTGTTGTTCCCCAATTTCAGAAACCTTTTCAGAAATGCTTGAGCTGCTGTCAAGTTTTGCAGCATTTGTGGAATTTTCAGGATCTTTTACAAATCCTCCAGCTGCTTCTTCAAATTCTTCTATGGCTTCTTCTTCAATTTCCTCCTCAGTTATTTTATTGTCTGCATTTTCTTCAGTATTCGATTTTTGAATGGCAAATTCTTCACAATTTGGTTGCTCAAAATGAGGTTCTTTAGTATTGGGACTTTCAAATCTGGGTTCTGGAATATTACGCTCTACAACTCCAGGTGCATCGGAATTAGTTTCTTCAATAACATTTCCTTGCATGGTGGTTTCTTCACTGTGGGTAGCGAGTGCAGAAGACAGTTCTACTTCAGAAATAACTTCTTTCAAAGAATTGGTGTCTTGTTTTCCACAAACTTCTTGCTCAAAATTCTCCTGCTCTGAAGATCTAGTATTTATATTTGCTATTGAAGCAATGTTCTTGGAGTCATCTGGTAAAGTTCTGGTTAGATTACCTTCATCGTTTCGGTGATGTTGCCCATGAAAAGCCATTGGACTTTCTTCTTGTGAAGACTCTTGTTCCATTTGGATTTGGTTTTCATCAAGAGTTTTGTTGGATTCTGGATCATTTTCAAGATGGTGTGAATATTGGGAACTATTTTTAGAATGTGTAGATGAAGATTGGTTTTTCTCACACTTCAAACTTTCATCTTTGTCACACTCCAAACCTTCATCTTTGTCCAAGACCCGATCAAGAGTTTCTTCGATTTTTGGAATAGTTCCAAAATCTGCTTTCCTGTTTTCGTTTCTAGAGGAGTTTACTTCTCTATCTTCAATGATATTTTCATTGGTTTGAGTCTCAAGAAGAGGTTCTTGCGGTGATTTCTCAATATTTTCTTTATTTTCATCAACATCAAGCTTTTGAGAAGAAAGCAAGCTTTTGTTTTCTTGTTCATGAACGTTTTCTACTTTCATATAATAGTCTGCTTTGTTTGTTTGATCTGTTTCTTCGACAATAGAAAGTGCATTTCGATTTTGAGTAATGTTGGAATTTATTTCTATGCCTAAGATTTCTCCTTCTTGTGAAGAAACACCCGAAATATTTGAAGGCGTTTCTTCTGCTGGAGTAGTTTCTTGAACTGGTGAAGTAGCCGTGGCCAGTTTGGAGTGCGCACGATCTTCTAAATCTTCATTTTCAATAGCAGGTTCCGACACAGGTTGTGCTGTTTCTTCATGAATTGCTTGTTTTTTCTTACTTTCACTAGAAGTTTCTTCTTTTTCTCTAAATGTATCAGAGGGTTTTGACATTTCTAGATCTTTGCTAACGTGTTCTTCTTTCATGGAAGAAAGTTCTGTATTCTGAGCATCTTCCATAGATGGTGGGGATTTCATTTCATTTATTTTTGATGTATGGCTCTGTTTTGACATTTCTGGATCTTTGGAAACGAGTTCTTCTTTTATGGAAGAAAGTTCTGTATTCCAAGCATCTTCCATAAATGATGGACATTTTACTTTATTTGTTTTTAATGTAAGGCTGTGGTCTGATTGGTTGGTAGGTGCAATATTATCAGATATTTGGTGGTCCTGTGTGCAATCTTCAATATTTTGTGCATGTTCTTCACAGCGGGATACTTTGACAGCTTGAGGGTCTGTACCACTGGCTTTCTTGTCATAAAGGTTTCTTCTTCTGTAGTTTGACAGTTTTCTTCTTCGCGCTGGGCGCCCATTTCTTCTACGATTTTGGGTAAACTCACCTTCGCGGTTCGCATGTGCCACACAGTTCGTTTCTTGTGACCCATGACTTTGCATAAGAACTAGAGGAATGTTTGTAAGGGCACTTACCGTTAAAGATTTGCTGTTACCTTCTGAAGACAGCGCAAGCTCGATCACTTCACCGCAAATTTCAATTTTAACACATCTTTCACTTGTTTTTAGAACATTTTCGGACACAACCGTTTTCTTAACACTAGAACTAGCTGCTCTTTTCACAACCCTTACTCGACGTTTAAGTAAAGATCTTACTGAATTAGCCTTGTATTTCTTCTTTATTCTACTGGAGCACTTCACTGATGATGATGATTTCCTTCTTTTTTCCAAGGGGCGTAGCTTTTTCTCTTTTTCCTTTTTAGATTCGCTGGTTCCTGGCAGCACCTCCAAAGGCGTTGCTTCTGTAACGTCTAGGGTGAGGTCTTCAGTTTTGGTGGCATGTTCAACCTGGTCTTCCTTCGTAGCTTCAACCTAGAGGCAAAAGATAATGAAATCTTAAAAGTTATGACAAATGTCATGTAATTGAACAAGCTTAGCAATTAGAAAAACCAAAAAGAGCTTCTGGTATACGAAAAAAGGTCAAGTAGTACTCACAAAATCTATGAGAGAATGTTAATAGCTTCCAAATTTGTTTCTGGTGAATATGAGCTGTCTTTATATTTTTTAAAGAATTTACTGACCGACTTAAGTATCTTACAGAAAAGTATATGTACCTCTGAATTGATGAAACCTTCAGTTTTCCTCGTTAAAGGAAATTTTGTGGAATGTGAAGTCTTCATTGCTTCTTCATTCTCCTCGAGGTCGAAGTGACTCTTAGAAGAACACTGAGAAGCTCCTGTCAGAATAACTTCATCATTCGCACCTTCATCCAAAATTTCTTCTTTTTTCTGTATTGACGAAGCATCTCTACCAGTTTCACCATCTGAGCCAGGTATCTGTTGGGTCTTCACATTCTCTTGGTTCTCCTCCAAATCACATTCGAAGCGTCCATTAGAAGCACAATGAGAAGATCCTGCCAATAGAACTTTACCAATCTTACCATCATCCCAAATTTCTTCTTTCTTCGAAATCGACTTACACGACGAAACAGCTTCACTAGGTGCATGGGCTTCTTCAATAGTATGTAGGTCAGTTTTAACACCATGTGAACTAATTACCTGTTGAGTCCGCATTGTCTCTTTGTTTTTTTCTAAAATTTCTTCTTTCTTCGGAATTGTCTTATACAACGAAGCAGCTTCACTAGTTTCATGGGCCTCTTCAAAAGTATCCAAGTCATTTTTAACACTATCTGAACTAGATGCTTGTAGAGTCTTCATTGTCTCTACGTTCTTCTCCAAAATTTCTTCTTTCATTGCAATTGACTTACGTGAAGAAGCATCTTCCCTTGGTTCATGGGCATCTTCAAAAGTATTTAAGTCACCATCTGACCTGGATACCTGTTGGGTTTTTGAAGTAGCAACTAATACTGATTCTTCATTTTGGGGTAAAGTAGATTCTTCTTCATCTGCTAAGTGTGGAATGTCGTCCCGGCAAAGATCTTCAAAAGCAAGAGTCTTCACCTTTGTTACTGGAATGTCTTCTTTATCTACAACATTGTTGCTTTCTTCCGAAGAAAGTTTGGTGGCTTTAAACATTTCAAAAGGTTTGTCAACATTTTCTCGACTTGTCAAAGGTGGTTGGTGTTCCACTAGAAAATTTTGTTGTTTTGGGCGAAGTCTTTCTTCACTTTCTTCTTCAGTAGTTGGACTAACAACTGCACAATGAGTGTCAGATGACAGTTCAGGTTGGACTAAAGTATTTCCTTCAAGTTCAGTTAGATCAATTACATCGCATTCGTATGCCTTTGGAGCGCCTTTCGCAGATTTCTTCTTATTGGAGGGACTTTCTTCTTTGGTATTTGTTGATTGGTTTGTTTCCTTGCGAGCAATTAAACTTTTAGGAGCCACTTCAAGCCTCCGCCGCCCAGAAGCGCCGACTGTTTCACTCTGGCCAACATTTTCTTCATAATCATCAAATATTTCTTCTGCATCTGCAGCCTCAAAACAAGGATTTTCTTCATCCATGTGAGCATCAATCACCAATAAACAAGGTTTCTTGGTGATTTTGGTTTCTTTTTCTTCTCGTTCCAGCGATCTTTTCCTGGATTTACGTCCTCTTTTTCTGCTTCTTTCTGTCTGGATTTCTTCGACTGTCTGCTTCTTAATTTTGATCTTCAGCGGTTCATTGCTGTTTTTGTTGTCGACCACAAACTCGGTTTTGTTTTCGACCACAAATGTTTGTGTCAGTTTTTGACGCGCAGCCTCCACTTTAGCTTTTGGTTTAAAAGATTTTTTGATGATGTGAGTTGGGATTTGCTCTTCAAACGTCTCCAAATCATCTAAGATGTTATGTGGCGTTTCTTTTTGAATGCCATCTGCAGTAGTTTTAGTAGATGACTCTTCTAAGTTCACGCGGATTTCATCGCTTTTTACAAAAGGGTTTTCTTCAATTTGCTCTACTTTTTCTTCGAATTTAACACGGTAAATTTTTGGTTTTTCTTCAGGGATTGTTTTTGCAGCACCTATATCGAAATCTACTGACTTTTTGGCTCTTCTAGAATATCTAGTTCTTCCTGCTGGCAAAACTTCTTCCAGTTCTTTTTGGGCGATTTTTTCGGGGTCAGTACTGCAGCTTGTTTTGGGTGCTGTAGAAGCTTCAATTGTTTTGGGGAGATTATCGGGAATTTCTGCAGTTTTATCGGGGATGTAAAGGGTTTCTAGGGATGATTTCTTATAATGCTTCGAGTTTTTCAAAATGCTTCTCAAGCGACTCGCCATAGTAATTTGAACAGGTTCAGTTGTACCAGATGTGGTTTCAGAAGGCTTTGCTGCTCCATCAGCGTCTTCTGATGTTTTATCCTGCACAATCCTATTTTCTGAAGATTTCTTTGCTTGTAAATCAGCTGAAGAAATGTTGACGGTTTCTGGTGGCGTTCTGTCAATGGTTGCGTTTTCTGAAAACGCCCGTGATACTCTACCTCCATTCGAAGGAGATTTTCTGGGAAAGGTTTCCAAGCTCTGCGATTTCTTCAAATATTTTCGCTTCTTATCACTGGCTGTTATCTTGACGGTGATATTGTTAATAATTCTCCTTTGTTGTTCCTCTGGTTCCTTCTTGTATTCCAAAAGATCCGATTGTACCTTATCGCTCAGGGGCATTAATGTTGATACACTTTCTAGAGGTATTGGTGTTCTTGTAATTTTGACGATTGCCATCGGGCCTTTCGCCAGCTCTGGTAAAGTTCTGACAATTTCAGGTGCATACCTGATGGCCTCCGAATTAATTGCAACTTCTCGTAGGGATGGGGGCTGACCATGTAGCTCTTTTGTAGCTTCTGGATATATAGCATTTGCTTTTGTAGAGTGTTTGGCAAACTTTTGAGCAGTTTTCGAAGCGATTGTGACGGGTTTTGAGCTTTTGATAACTTCTGATTCAATATTGACATGCTCTGGGATTTTGGCAGCTTTTCGATGAGTTTTGACAGCTTCTAAATGTGTTTTGACAGCCACAGAATGAGCTTTGACAGCAACTGAATGAGTTTTGACAGCTTCTGGGAGAGCTTTGGCAGTTACTGAATGAATTTTGACAGCTTCTAAAGGAGTTTTGACAGCTTCTGAATGAGCTTTGTCAGGTTTTGAAGGAGCTTTGACAGCTTCTGAAGGAGTTTTGACAGTTACTGGATGAGTTTTGACAGCTGCTAAAGGTGTTTTGACAGCCTTTGATTGAGCCTTGACAGCTTCTGAAGGAGCTTTGGCAGCTTCTGGATGAGGTTTGGCATTTTCTAATTGAGCTTTGGAATTATCATGTCTGATATTTTCCGAGTAGTTCTCAGCGGGTACAAAATTCTGAGTTTTTAAGCTGCCTTTGGCAGTTTCCGCTGCCATTTTGACAGTTTCCTTGATATAGTCCAGACTATCCATAGTCACTTGCGCTTGCAAATTGTTAATTTCTACTGGACTGCATGTTCCTAAGATATTTTTATAACTTTCTTTGGTAGAACTTTCTCCTTTGGGCGGTTTTTCAACATGTGCCCTAACACTTTTGACAGCTCTCAACCTTTTGACAGTTGTCATGCTTTCTTCATTGATTTTAGTACAATTCGCGGCATTTTGTGAGCCACACTCTAGGTTAGTTGAGCATGTCTGTATACCACTAATGTGTTTTTGAAGCAATTGGGTTGCTTTTCCCGCGCCTATCATTTTGTCTGTTTTGAGGTCACAAGAGCACGCCTTGCGGTCCGCAATCGACGATATTTGCGGTATGCAATTTTGTGAATGAAATTTTATTACTGAAGATTGAGCGATTTGAACCAATGGTGTCACCATTCGAGATGCAACATCTTCATTACTAGGGCTTTCTTCTTCTTGCCGCAGCTTGTGTTCTTCAAAGTTTGATCTACCCTGCATCGAAAGATCTAAGAGTTCCGGTGAATTCTGGTTGCTCATTTCTTCGAAATGAAGATCTTTCTGTACACTGCCTTTGCTTTTTCGTGGCTTTGGTGGAAGATTAAACAGTTTGGACGTATCTCCACACAAAACTTTCAATGCTTGGGGTTTGTCGTAAAGAAAGCTGTCTAAAAGCGAAGATCTTTCAGGCTGTTTTGGACTTTCCGCATTGAGGGTTTGCTTGTAATGCTTGGGAAAGTTATCATTTTGAAAGACAGGATCTTCAAATGCAGACCCAGAAGTACCTCTATCTTCATTTTTGTAAAGGTTATGGGGCTCATCAAAATTTTCTTCATTTCTTTTAACAACACACTCTTGTTTCCCCACAAGGTTTTCACCTGTTTGGTTCCCCAGTGAAGGATTAGGTTTGAACGAGAAATTTAAGGCTTCTTCAGGATTTCGTTTTGAAGATTTAAGGATGTCATCACAGATTTCTTCATTTAAGGCACTACCTGGCTCCTCTGGATACGGCGTGTATTTATCAATAATTCTTATGAGGGCACTCTGTAATTGTTTTAAGGCATCTTTGTTGGTGGTTTGGCGATCGTGAGGCACTACTGATTGGTGTGTTTGAAGTGCAGACGTTTTTTGAGAAATTTGCGAGACGTTTTCAGGTAGAAATTCTTCTTTTTTTTCATAATGTTGCTTGGTTTGTACTCCGACTGGAGCCTTGATAAG
>JAUIMV010000027.1:0-12762 GCA_033557775.1 Berosus sp. SLE1611
GTTTTTCGACGTTGAATTAGCACATCCATAAGCTGAACACTTCGGCATTTTAGAAAAACAACCACAATCTCCCACACAATACACTTATATTCGATATTTTTACGATTATTTTCACTGACGCGAACAAATTGACAGTCAGCTAAAGATGGCCACCGATGCCAGGAGTTTGCGCATTGGCATTATATGGTAAGGGCCTGTCCGTTCGTATCGTAAAATCTGAACACATTACGTCCATGATTGCCATATGTAATGAAGTTTTGTTTTTGTCTTATCATAAAGCAAGTGTCTCTGATAAAAAAAAACAGGCTTAAGCTACACAGTTACCAGTACCTAAGCGTAACAAGATCCCTGTTAGGTGCGAGAGTTTGTTGGTAGAGCCACCTCACATTCTATAACAGGACTAGAGTAGAACAGACAGCCAACTAGAGCGAACAATAATTCTTTTGTTATGTGAATATCAACAATGATCCCTATTCGCAAATATAAGCACGTTCCAGTATATTAAATTTTAGTAGTGAAAAGGTTAAAAGTGAAACATTTATGTAAACATTGTATAATACATCTTTTTATTATTTCTAATGCAAAATTTATTTTGTTTCAGATAACAAGAACTTAAACTACAAGTAAAACTATTTGGATAATATTTGGAAAGTAGGTTTCTTATTTCTCATTTCTAATGGTTCTGCGTGAAAGAAATTTCAAAATGGCTTCTGACCAGCCAGTTCAAAAGAAACTTCGGAGAACAGATGATGAACACACTGCAGATGAACCAGATTTTATACACAACTTAAATGAAAATGGAATGAGAGCTGAACTGTCTGCTCTCCATCTTAGTTTATCATCTAATGTTAATGACGATGAAATATCTCTCAATTCACTAAATACTCAGCTAAATGCAGTTGCAAAAAGCCCTCCACCATCACCCGAACCAGCGAACATTGAAAGATTGCAAAACAACGATAGCTTAGTCATAAGTTCTACAGAAGTGCAAAGTTATAGAGAACAAAATTTATTTTATCTGTATCAACATAATCAAATGGCATTGAATAGCAACCACGCACACTTTGTAAATGAATCTTTCACAAACATTCATCATTCACAAACATACTTGGATAGCAGCACCAGTAGTACGCCATCACATAACAGCACTGTATTTGTGGAAACTGTTACAAATGAAACAAGGTTTCTAGAACCAGATTTACCTGTGGAAGATGCAGATTTTGAAGATCTTCAAGCATACTTAATAAAACAATGTTTGTGCTGTGTTTCCGAAGCTACATTGAGAAGACCTTTTGAAGCAAGAACTGTCACCGATGCTAGTGGTACCAGAACTCTTATGCTTTCTGAATGGCCTACGCCAAAAGTGCTACGGTTTCTATCAAAACTTCAACTTTTATTTGAAGTTTATTTAAAACAGAATAATAGAGGTTTTATCTGCACACGAATTGTAGATATTTGTGGAACAATTATTAGAAATGAATATAATTTAATTGAACAAATCATATCGTTGTGCGGAAGTAGGAATAATTACATTAACTTTTTAGCTGCAAAAGTAATTGCAAGTTTTCTTATCGTAGCTAAAACGAATATAAATCATGAATGGTTAGAAACCATTTTAAATTATCTTACAATGGACAATATAGATTACACAAAAATGAATTTCGCTTTGGAAGTCATTAAACGGGTTGTAGAATGGAAAGACTTTGAAATCCACGTTTTGGAAGAAGTTGAAGTTGACGGAGCAGGTTCGAGTTCTCAAAGTGAAGTAAGCAGTGGCTGTACTACAATCCCTTATAGTGATGCTGATAGTTATGATACCTCATCAATAAAAGGTTTAATTATTAAGTGTTTAGAATCAAAATGGTCAGAATTAACTGCCAAAATACAAAGCTTGATTGTAAGTAGTAACTGTGTTCCATCTAGAACATGTATTCTTACATTCTTATCTCTTTGGGAAAGTACAATATCTATAAAGGCTAATCTTAGTGTTATTGATACAAAATATTTTTATAATCACCTTGAATCTTTTGTTTGTTTACTGAATAGTAACTTGGCACCTATTGTTTGGAAACAGCTGCTGTCCCTTTTCAATGAAGTTTTATGTTATGGCAGCACTCTAGCTTTACAAGATATGTTACCTGAAGAAACATGTCAACTGGCTCACTTGATTGTTAGATACATTAAAGACTGCAGTTTACTAGATCGCCTTCCGTTTCGTAGAGAAGATGGTTTTGTAGTACATCATTTTGTAGGTGCAATACCTTCATCTGATCCAACACAATCTAGTGTAGACAAAACATTGCTTCAAAAAATGGTTCTTTTAGTTTTAAAAGCTGTAGCTATTACAATTAAGGAAACTAGATCAGACAGCTCAGATTCCAGCATTGGGTCAGACGACTCTGATTTTTATCAGGATATGCAGCTAATAGAAAGATCTATTCGAGATGTACTACGAAAAGTAGACGTGTTTTTAAAAAATAGTCTCGATTTTCATCCTGAAACTCCATTTCCTAAAATACTAGTGCATTTGTTTAATGATCAAGATGACTACCTTATTGAGTCCATGGTTTGCACTTTAGACATTACACTTGGTATATCATACAGAAATGCAGTATTTCCAGATCTGATCAATATGCTTAACCCTATCACATCCTTCATTGAATTCCTTTCTGTTGTAAGCCATGATTCGAATGTTTTGTTGGACCATTTAATCAACAATGAAACTTGCTTCTTATTATATTTATTGAGATTTTTAAAGTATACTAGGAAAAATTGGAGCAGATTTGTTGCCAGTTGCTCGGAAGCCAGTGCAAACACACGTATGAACCAATTAGACAACACTATGACCGTACTTATTAGACTTAAGATGCAGATTAGTAGATTAGTTTCTAAAGATTTGTTCCCTTACAATATTAACCCAATTTTGAGGTTGCTGGAAGTTTGCGAAGGTTTATACGAAGGGAATGATGAATACAGCTGATAATAAACTAACGAAAATTTTAGTTAATAGTACAAAAATAATGCAGGTGTAATTATTTGTTATAATTATACATCCTAAAAACTAGAGCACTATTAAAAATGTTTGTATTTGATTATGATCGTATTTTTGGGAACATAATATTGATTGCCTCCGATGCATATTTTATGTGATGACTTTATCAGTGCCTTATTTATTGAAAATTTTCCAAAATAATAGATATTTATGTTAACCTTTACAAGACATATGTACTAACTTGATAATGACTCGCTTAGAGACCAAAGCTTGGGAGTCATGTAAAAAGTTTTAATAATTTGGGCTGTCCTAAAACTATATATAGTTTTAAGGTGTACGTTAAAAGATTTTAAAAATACCTGGCTTTTGTTTGATTTAATAAAGTTTGAACACACAGCATTTTTTTAGGTTTTTTTATGTTATATATTTGAATTTTTAGATTGGAGAGCCATTCAGTCTTGCTAACAATAGACTGGGTGGTTGGAGCAAATTAAAAAATTCTTGCTGAGTAATGTTTAAACTAGACAACAAAAGATATGAAAATCATTTATAAAAATTAAGTTGCATTAATCAAATTTCAGTTTTTAAAACTTCTATATTTGAAAAACTTCCACTTTTTAAATACTAGTATAACCAGTGTTTGTGTATACTTCGCTATGTCGTGAAATGGTTTTCATTAACTCCTCACCTAGGTTTTTGTTTTATTTTGATGCCAGTGCAATAAGTATAAATAGTCTACTGAAATTAGTGCCACCTTGTACCATTAATAAAATAACTATCTGATACCATAATGATAAAACTGTTCTTACTCACAGAAACTTTCCAAAACACAATGTAATCGAAAAAATGTTTCTAAAATAAGCGTCTTCATTATTTCTTAGTTCGTATGAGTACAAAAATACTGTAAAAAGGTATACAAAAAGTAAAGATCAAAAGATGTAACCCCTATTTTATAAGAACAGCTACCACATTAACCCTCAGAGCACACACCTCAGAACAATTAATTTTAAAATTTGGTGTCCTTCATAAGCTTTATATAGTATACTGCATCCGAAGGGGTTAAAGTGGTGATGAACAAATATAAGGGTTAAAGTGATGATTAACAAATGTAAATGTACAAGCACGAAATCCAAGAAAGATGTGCGATGTAAATGTAAAAGCAAATTAAAATTGAATAAATGCTTCTGCAGGAAATTAAAATCATTACCTATGAAGCTTTTAGAATTAATTTCTTCTTAATATGCCTTTAAATTGAATTAACTTGATTAAGTTAGATGAACAATATGTATATTGTATACAGTCTTATTTATTTATTTATTATTATTTTAAATAAACAATATGTTTATTATATAGTCTGTTCAAAATTTAATGCTCACAATTGTATCTCGGGAAGTATTTATTCTACTTTTTTGTTCAGTTTTAAGTTTGAGCATAATTATACAATAATTTTAACCTTCCTGTACCCACGCCAATTTTTGTAACAGCTATACCCGTGCACAGTCTTGGAGGCCCTTTTTTTCTTAAAACTGAAGGATGTAAGAAAAAACAAATGTCATTTTAAAATTATCTGATATAAAGTAGCAAATATGTTACAAAAAAATATTCTGTGGTTGCATAATCTTTCAAAAATAGGTTTTAAAAAGGGAGACAACTTCATGTTGTGTTCAGACTGAAGCTATGATTCTGACAATGACAATTTATATAAGATATTAAAATAATACAATCACAAAATAAATTGTTGTAAAAATTATTGACGTCGTTTCGGTTGAAGGCTGTAGCTTTTGCAAGATTACTTGTTTCTGGTCTCCTCTTTTGAAGTTAATCCATAAAACAAAAGAGCGCAATAAGTATAATACTCTTTCAACTTCTTTTCTTGGGAAGGGGTAAAGATCTTATTCACAGAATAATTAAGCTCAAGTCGCTCCCCATCGAGGTTTTCTGAGACAGCGGTTTTCCAATAATTCTTCAGGGTAGTAAATGGCACACCACAACACTAAGCTGCTTATTATTCAAATTCCAGCTTTGACATCTTCGGCAGATTTGTTACCAATTTTTCTCGTTGCCCGTTGCTTTCGTGGCGTTCTGGAACCAAAGTTTAAGTAAAGTTTTGAAGGTCCCAAGTTAAGCTCACAATGACTTGCTAGCAGTACACAATGGCTCACAGTGGCTCATGAGCGTACTGAGCCACTGTTGACCTTGACGCCATTTTGAAATATTTGTTTGGGGCACATCATACATCATTAGCTTACCTAAGCTACATAAAAATTATCTTGATTATACATATACTGTACGACAAAATCTAAATAAATTATAAACTACAGCAATTTAGCTAGAATTTAAAAATTAAACTTATTTGAAATAGTGTATATATAATTTTGTAAGACACATTTTTTCGCTTGAGTCCATGTTTGGAAAACGAGCCGAGTAGCAGCGAGTTTTCTAAATGATAAGTGCGAAAATATGTATTACGAATCAAGTTTTTTATAATCTTTTTTCTATTTTGCCCCTTGTAATTTTAAATTAAAACAACTTTCAAATTTATCATATAGAATAGATTTTGATATGCGATAGTTGGTAACTCACATATTTGTCAATTCAACAAATAAAACAACAATAAAAAGTCATTGATTTTCAAATTGAAACCTTCATAACTTCTACTAAACATAACGAAAATGCAATGAAATAAAAATGTGTTTCCATCGTTAGGAGCTATGGAAAGTAGCTGAGACAACAATGAGAGATGTTCTGCCGAAAAAGTTGCAGATTGATAATACAACAAAGGTTATAAGATTTTTGAAAATCTGACTTTTATGTTTTCAACAATGTATAATTTTGTAGCCAACCTTAAAAAATAATGCGTTTTGTAAGAGAGTACTTTCCAATACTCAATCGCATATCGAAAGAGCTTACTTTTGAATGCAAAATAGGAAACTGTAATTTTAGGCACCAAAAAAACATCAGAAGGCTGTGACGCGGTCTATCGGCGCCTGAATTGCCGACTGACTGATCCGTGCGTATTTGTATCCAAAACACTTGCTATGAGTGACTGTGGCAAATTGTTAGCTTTTGTCGTTTCGGAGATATTGAAGAGAGCCACTGTATCTGACCGAGCCACTGTACCCTACGCTAACCTAATTTAAGGCAAAATTAATAGATGTCGGACAGCTGTGATATTGGAGGGGCCATATTCGGACTTTCTCCTCTAATTGCAAAAAGTTGCCACTAGAAAGTGTTTATTAAAAACTGAGAAATTTATGTTAATATCTAAACAGATATTTACCATGTTAGGTAATCTGGAGATTCAGAATTAAATTCAAGTGGTCACAGATTACTCTGATTATAGATGTAATAACAGGATAAAACCAGAGCTGGTGGAGCGAGACTGTGAAACATAACCTCACATAATGTCAAAATAGAGAGTTTACAGAAATTATGTGTTTTAATTTTTCTTCTTATTTGAATCAAGAAATTATTTTTCTTATTGAAAATGAAATAATGTAATCAATATTAGGAAACAATTAGTGAGGTTATGTTTAATAAAGTCTGGCGCCTTGTTGTTTTGATGCAGATTTATTCAAGCTAGATGTAATCATGCTCTGATGTAATACATGGACAAGAACAGATCTAGATCGGAGCAGACAGATTCAATTACCAGACGTGATTTGATTGATCGGAGTGCTCAGTTCTAATAACGGTAATAACACAGAAGATGTGTTTCAGTGCAGAGAAATAAATCTGATGTGTACCTCCATTATCTTTTACATTGGTTAAGAAATATGTCTACTGTGTTAATTATCTACAGTCAAATACTGTTCCAAAAAAGGATGTTTCTTTCGAAGAATAACGTCCAGAAGATGCCCTCTGTAATGATGGGCGAAACGTCGACATCCAACAATTTTGACGCGGGATCCATTCGGAAACCCAAAGAATATATTATATCTACATGTTTTGGAATTGATTATTCTTGAAAATGCAACGTCAAATTGCTGTCATTACCTATTGTTTTTAAGACAGATGTAAATTGTTTTTTAAGATGTCAAGACTTACCAGAGTTTGATTAATCTGGCTTAAATCGTTCCGAATGGCAATCATGGGAACAGTATTTATATCAGTAAAGCTAACTTGTGGAAGTTCGCCATCTTTCGGCAAAATTTTAAACCTTTTCCTATGATTCTCATAGCAATGTTTGAGCTGTTGGACAGTGCGTTGTTCGGCAGCATCCATATTAAAGATAGAAGTAATAGCAGCCCAGGCGTCATTTTTAGCTTTAGTCGTTACATTATCCGTCTTTTTGTTATCTATGACAGTAAAGTAATTTTGCAAAATATCCATCAATTTCTCCTTTTCCTCTTCACTAAAATTTTTCCCTCTTACTCTTTGCTGCTTCTCAGGTGCTGATTCGAAATTCATCAACCCAAAAATCATCTGTTTCTCACGTTCAGCCAGCATTTTGTACATGATTGCAAAATTTAAACTTAAACCACTATTATTTGACAGTCAGTTGGATTTCACAGTAATACAATAGGTTAAAGTATGTTTATATCGATTTGAGGGCAACTTTTAGGTTAATCACTTATTAAAAATAATTGTTGGATCACCAGCACAAACCGAAGATTAAATAGATTCATACCAATTCAACTTTTATGTACAAAGAACATAAAGAACCTTTTCCTTTGAACTTGCATTCGTTCAAGTTAGTGATGCGCATGCGCGGATATATTTAACTGGCATTTTAACAAGGATATAATTAATCCTAAAACTTTGTACCCAAATACTTTTAACCCTTTCATCTAGATTGTTTCAATTTTTAATTCGGTTTTACGTTCGAAAAACCGTTTCTGTGTTAGAAACGAAGTTTTTTTTAATGAATTCGTTTGAATTATTATTTAATTGAAATTACAAATTAACGTTCTTACTGACAGACAGTTTGTTGAACTCTGTTTTTTAATGCAAATAGGAATTATGCGAGTTTAAGATTTTAATTAATTACCGGGAAATATTGTAGCGTTTCGCTTAGACTATTTGCGTTTATTAGGCTGGTTGAAACATATGTCAACATACATAATTATAAACCTATCAATGCGCTTTCTGCAAATTGTTTGTTCAATGTATCAACAGCCATTTAAAATCATATTTTGATTTTCAAACACATTGTTGTTTTGCAACTATTTGACATTCATGCACCAGTCAAATCCAAATGCTCCCTATGCTCCATGGATGACACCTGATATTAGTCCCTTGAAGCGAAAACGAAAGGAACCTTTCAGTAAAAAACGAAACCTTGCAGAGGACGGTGCTGGGCTAAATATATTGGAATAAGGAATTCTACGATTTCAGCTACTCGTCGAGCACAAAGAGACTATAGTTTGTACCAGATATCTTGATACCTAATGCTCATTTCTTTGTATGGGTTACGTGCGTCAAGTTATCTGGTATAGCCTCTACTTTCAAAATCTGGCTTTGAGATACTATGATAATTCTCGTGCAGTGTGTACGATATTGAACTAAATATTAAAAGCAAGGCTTCACAACATAAATTACCTCCTCAATTTAGTGTGTTGATATGCTGAACAACACTTTCCAGCTCAGGTGACAATGGAAACATTCCGTTCGAAGCTAATGCTACTCAAATTCCTAGGTAAAAGCTGTGGTGAACTAAGTTGGAGCATAGGCCTGGATAACTTTGATACTGTATCCTAAGTTCAGTTACCGTACCACAAAACCTACTCTTGGGCTTATACTTTCTAGATGTCGGATACTTTTCAGCAATTACTTATGTATTATAAAGCCCACTCCGCTATCTGAACTTTCTTCGTTTCCTCGCTAATGTTTCCTGACGTTAAGCTAATCTGTTATTATACTTTAACCCAGTGAATGTGCTGTAGCTCTTCTTCGAGCTCGAGAATCTACTGGTCGTTTGATAGCGTTCTCGTATGATATGTTAGGTGGCGATTACATTTTCCATCTTCCCTGGTAGAACTTCACTATTACGAGTTTTATGACGAACAGTTATAGTTTTACAAGCTCAATGATATGTAGAATTATGGTATCTATAAAAGATAATTTTGACTACAGGAAGATGTATAAGAAATTTTAATTCGTATCTACCATTTATCAAGCCTGCCGTTCAAATCAAGCCCATGTATGGGCACATCACACCTAGGCACAAAGTCGTTCGCACACCTTGCAAAATAGCTTAATATTGTTGTTTTAGAGGTTTATAACGAAAATCACCATCAGCGTAACTATTTTATTTACTGTGCTTTAAACAAGTTTGGGCATTCGTTAGGGGTAGCTGATACGTAGGTCAGGATTTTGACAACAGAATTGGTCTAGATTAAAGTTCATAATAATATTGTCAGTTGATCTTAAGTATAACATAAGCTGATGTATAGAGACATAAAGAAACCATAGCTAATGCATACACTTCGAAAAAATAATGATATTTTATTGTAACGACGAATTGTTTGGTAAATTGTTATTTGAGAAAAATATTTTTAGGTAACATCTGATTCGATGTCAGCCAACCAAAATACCACATACTGACAAAAGACAAAACTCCACCAAAACTTTCTTTTTTAAATTTGCAAACATGATAAAACTAATTTGCTATTTTCAGACAACGCGGTTGGAAAACAAAACAACGCACTGAAACAATGGCAAGACTTCGAGACCGAACTGGACAACCTCAACAGTTGGTTCAAGGCTGAGGAGCTCAAATTCCGCGACCAAGCACTGAGAGATACGCTTCCAGAAAAGGAGGAAGAACTCAAGCTTTTCGTGAAGAAACGTGACGCCATCATGGCCAAAGAAAAAGAAATTGACTCATTTGTCGACAAGGGACATGCACTTCTTCTAACTAGTGAAGTCCAACGAGTAAAACCACTAATTTCCCAAATCAGCAACAGGTACCAGAACCTCCATTCTCTTAGTAAGGAAGTCGTCAACAGATGGCAGGGAATGGTAGATAGTCACAAAGCGTACAAGAATAAATTGGAAGAAGTTTCTGCCTGGTTGCAGCCATTGGAAGCCCATTTGGCGGCTATCCAAAGTGGAGAGTTAGACAAAAACCTAGAAGCTAAATCCAACAGACTAGCGGTATTGCTATCCGAAAAAGATCAAGGTGAACACAAAATTAACAGTTTGACACTGGTTGGTGAAAGGTTGCTGCCTGACACAGCTGCTCAAGGACGAGAGCAGATTAGAAATGAACTCAGAGATATGCGAGAGAGATGGGATAAACTAGAAGAAGGTAAGATTCAATATATATCCGTAATTGATTTAAGCTTCCGCTGCATAACAGAATGATTGTTTCGGTTTCCAGATGAAACCCAGGTTATAAAATGAGCCATCGTGACAGAGGGCATCTTCTAGACCAAATTATTGGGAAGAATTTTCCAAAAAGGAAGTCCTTTTCAGACCATTCTTCCTAACAATAATTTCCAGAAGATGCCCTCTCTAGCGATGGGCGAAACGTCGACATTCAACAAAGGCTATCGGCAGCTTAGATGAACCGTGCTGGCAAAGCACGTTTTTCATAATTGCTATCACTATTGCATCAAGGAATCTTAGAAATGGCTGAAGTTAAATTTTCAGGCCTCTAGCTTAACCCCTTTAGCATCTAATTGTGTTTCACCGATTTATTTAAATTTAAAAAAATATATGCTGTAGCTTATGTATAGGACAAAAAAAGTAAAAAAAAAAATCATGTAAAACCTTTTTTATACAACGTTTTTATTGACGAAATCGCTTCAAGGAGATATTTATCAGAAAACTGATGAAAAAACGGTTTTAAATTTTTTAAACATACGTCCACTTTTTTATAACCTTCAGAAAAGGTATGTTATAGAGACTGCTTTTACACGTCATATGATTTTAATGTAGTGAAAGTATTAATTTTGTTTTAAAAAAAATTTATTATCATATTTATATTGCACAGAAGGCCCAAAAACGGTTTACCATATTTTTGAGTACGAAGACAACAATTGAAAAATATATATTGGCAGTCCAGTCATACTCAATGTATACAGGATATATCTAGACTGCATTTTTATAATAGTAGAGAAAAAATTGTATTTCGAAATTTAAAAAAAAAAATGTTTTTGATTTTTTCTCCCAGAGATTTCTGGGCAAAAACTACGAATGTATTTATTTAAAATTTTTATTGATAAAATCGCTTTAAGGGGATATTTATCGAAAAACTGTTGAAAAATCAGTTTTAATTTTTTTAAACACCCGTCCACCATTCTGTGAATGTATTGTTTTTTGTTTTCTTAATAAAAGTTAATAAAAATTGAAATGTTTTGTCTCGACGCTTATAGATGTCAGCCAACTTGAAAAAATTATCTGTTAATGTGGATCAAAACTGTGTTTGTGTGTGATTTTTTTAAGAAAATATGGTGTTGTTCTTGAGAATAAAAAAAATACATATGTAAATTACGCTTTTTGACTTAGGTGCTAACGAGGTTAAGCTAGAGGCTGTGCTTGAGGGCTGAAAATTTAGATTCAGCCGTTTCTAATCTTCCTTGATGCAATAGTGATAGCAAGTTTAAAAATAATGGTTAGGTAGCATGGTCCATCTTAGCTGCCGATAGCCTTTTCAGACTGACATGATATGCTTGCACAAGGTAGTGAATGGCGTCATGAACATTTTTTGTGGCAGCAGTAACTACAATACAAGTTACTATGCTCTGTAAAGAGACCATCGTTCTCAAAACATTCTCCACTTAAAACACCAATATGTTTTTTTTCTAATTTTTACTTATATAATAATTCTTCTCCATAGACTTGCTTTTCCACTTTTCATTATCACAGGCAGCGTTAGTTGGATATATTGCCTGAATCACAACGCCAATCAACCCAGCGTGCCTTTCGGAGTAATATAAATACCATTAAAATTAAAAAATCTTTAAATATGAGAACAAACGGTTGTTTAACCTTTTCTAAATCTGCACCAATTCACGCTGCTTGAAGAGAAATGCAAAGTTACTGTATGGTACACCACCATTTATCCACACAAGTATTCTTTACTTCCGAATGCATAAATGCGTAGTTTAAAAGCGAGTCAAGAAACAACAAAAAAAATATTGTTTGAAAATTGTACTTATTGTTAGATCTACCATTTTTCAGAAAGAATCGGTACTACCTCCGTAATTATTTCAAAAAATATGTCTAAGCAGTTTTAGGAATTCCCAGAGGTAACACGATAAAGGTACGGGAAATATTGACCTTACTGGTTTAACCACGGCTGCCTTATTAACTTTTCTTAGTGGGCATGGTCTGCTAGGATGTTCCGTGTAAACTTCTATAATTACATAACTCAATTTTGTCGGCTGCTTGACAGTTTTAATGAGAATCTAGCATGATTAAAAGGTCCTACGCTTGGTTCCAAATACGACGTAAAATTTCTTTATTGTTCGCGAAAGACATTTGTATCTTTTGATGTAGTAGTAAAAGCTGCTTTGTTTGGGCTTTTAATTGATTTGGTACATGCTATGGTCATTGATTATTTTTCTAATAACTGAAATAGACTAGAAGATCCTAGTTGTAGAAATTTCTTATATAAATAGGTTTTTCTGTTCTTTCTCTACGCCAACTGTTGGTATATAAAACGTAAAAAATACTTTTTTTGCAGTTAAAGTTACATCCTTCTGTAATGGTTATATCCGCTGACTTATTGACGACCATTAAGAAGAAACCCAAGCACGTGACTTTATATTGTTGTCTAGATTACAACCTGTGAGTTTATTTAAGGTTTTACAGAAAAAGCA
>JAUIMV010000028.1:0-12468 GCA_033557775.1 Berosus sp. SLE1611
AAAGCTTTTTTCATATAAAGGTGTTGCTCCAAGATATTATGGTCTGCCCAAAGTTCACAAGGTAGGCCTTCCATTGCAGTAGTGTGCCAAGCCAATACTGGAACAATTCAAGGTCACGGAAGTGACGTCACCACATCCGGAGATAAGGTGACGTCACCACAACCGCAGTGGTTTCCGCAGATAGTGGTTTCCGCTGATAGTGGTTTGGTTAGTGGTTTCCGCTGATAAGGACTCCCGCGGGTTTCCAGTGTGGTTTTTGCAGATAAGGACTTTAGGTTGATAAGCGCTATCTTGGGGGAGTGATTCGGCGTGTGTTATCCGAAGGTTACCGGGAGCGGTCGGCGCGTGTATCCGGGAATGTGCGATTAGGATAGCGGAGTCATGATGGCGCAACCATGTGTTATCAGTTCGCTATAAAATCGGCGGTGCTTTCCATAGTTTTAGTAGTTTTGTTCATAACACAGTATATGTGTTTATCTTACTCTTGAGATTAGTGAATCAAGTCAAGAAGTCAAGAAATGAGTAATTCTTCAACGGTGGTTTTTATGAAGTGGAAACCAGTAATATTATCTGAAGTGGGTTATGTGCAAGGATATATAATAAATAAATCAAACATGTGTGCAGATTTATTTATGTCTGTAGCCGTGGAAATCTTCAGAGCTGAACTTACAACACTATTGACTGTTATTTCAACACCGGTTGAAATATCAATGGAGGTCACAGCACAACGTGACAATGAAAAATATTACTTTTTAACTCCAACCAGAGTTATTTTCAAAACCATAAATTTAGACGATTTGTATGAAAGTTTTAAAGAAGAATTGTTGAACAAAATGGAAAATATCACTGGAATTGACTACATACGTTTAAACATAAAAAATAATGAATGTTGGTGTGGGTTTAAATCTTTTCCACAAATCTTTGGTGAACCTGTATATTGGGATAATGAGAAGTATTGGATTGGACTAACAACTGCCAGTTTGCCCTGGGGGCATTACAGAATTATACAATGTTGATTGTGAGTTATCATAATGGTAAATAAAAAAAATACTTAATTAATTGTCTTATACGTATACAATGCAAATTTCCTTATCAGATATCTTTATTTATTTAACTTGATAAGTTATAACTTGATACATATGTCTATCTATCTCTTATCACATCTCTTTCTTTTGAATTCATATAAAACACCTGCTTTCATTTTAAAAATTTTATTGTTATTTTTCGTTTGAAAGAACAACATGTGCTTACTACTTGTAAAAGGTGTTCATTTTTTATTCTTATTTATTCTTATAAAAGCTGATTTACAAGCATATAATTCTTGTATTAATCAATATAAGAACCTTCAGCAAAGTTACGATTCATTATATGAAAGTAGCCGATTAATTCATCATCAAAGTGAAAATGAACTTACAGAATGTAGGCTTGATAATAATAATCTGGATGAGCAAAATAATTTATTTTCAAAACTTATTGATGAATATGAAGCAAAACTTAGAGAACTCGATCCAAAAGTCATCCAGGAAAGGCAAGATGATTTTCTACGAAAAAATGTTTTACTAGAATCAAGTTTACAACATTTAAATAGAACTTTATCAGAGCGTGTGAGAATTGCTTATTCTCTCATAAACGAATACCAATACAATATAACTGAATTGAATAGTAGAATATCAGTTCTACAATCAAAGATAAAAATGATTACCACAAATTATAATAAATGCAATGAAGACATTGAATATTCAATGGGAAAAATTAATGATCTTGACAACAAAACGATAAAATTAAGAAATGATCTTCTAGAATGTGTTAACAGAGAAACCGACTGCCTTGATTCGAAAACACGATGCTTATTAAACCTTGGAAATTGTCGCAAACGGAAAAATAAGTTGAGAAACATAAAACAAAAAGTGTAGTTTGTTTAAGATGTTTTCAATATAACTATGTAATAATAAAACTCATAATTATAAATGTTCTATAGTTTATTTCCATATATTCACGTATACATAAGCAAAGAAATATAATACTACATAAAAAAAACACAATCCTATGATAAATGCAACAGAACCTTGAAAAATAAATGTGAGCAATTCACAAAGGTCTGAATCTCCTATGCATGTTGGTGGTGTTTGAGTATATACATTTATGACACTTGTAGATTGGTGGTGGAGGTCCATCGATGTGTGTTCTACCATTGTTATAATGAGTGAAGCAAGGTAGATGTTCTTTTAGAGATGTGTTGCTTTGATATCTAGCAGGTAAATTGTTCCAAATTTGATGCAACTCTAGTGATTGAACGTTATCTAGAATGTGATTCAAGGGGATGAATTTTAGCTCATCCTTAGAGAGATTAGAAATCCCCACCAACTCACATTTCTTCAATTTTTCCCCAACTATTTCAACAATTGATTCGATTGTTGCTTCCATTATTGTAAATTTATACTGTGAACGATTTTCAATAACAAACTATTATAATCTTGAAACAAAAGTAGTGGGAAGTAATTTCATCCAATCATATGTGGGAAAGATGTGTATAAAAAGGTGAATGTTAAAACGAATTGAATTTAGTCAAGATGAGTACATCAGGTGATATATTGCAAGAAGTCGAAGATAGTATAAATCAGTATATAAATCAAGTTAAAGAAGAGCAGGAATTAAAAAATGAAAATGAATCACTAGTTTATGAAACTACACATCGTTTAACAAGTGGAAAAAGTGTTTTTGTTGGACTAAGTGTTGCTCGCGATTTTTTACCATCGGTAAGATTTACATCAAGAACTGGTGATGGACTTGTGTTAACCGTTAGTGAATTTTGTGCTGTGGTAAAAAATATAAATCTTCTGGAAGAGCATTTATTTAAAAGAAAACATCGTTTTGAAGACAGGCAAGAACATTTCGACACCATCATTCTTAATTTCACATCCTATAATGGAAAGGGTGTGGTTAAAATCAAACACAATTTATCGCCAACAGGTTTTGACTTGGATAGAATTACTTTAAAGCAGTTCAATAGACAATTAAATTTAATATTTTATCGTATACAACTGCTACAACATTTGGATTTCCGCACGTTTTACAGTGAATGTCTTCATTCAGCAACCAAATTTCCAAGTGGTGAATTAGGTGAAAATTTACTAAAATTTTGTTCAGGTATTCAAAATTCAGTATCTGTATATTGCATGCGTGAAGTGTTGTTGAAGCATATGGATAAAGTGGAGGTAGATTATAATCTCATAAAATTATACATGGAATAAAATGTATGTACGACGTCGTTCAAACGAACGAGTGGTAAAAGTTAGGTTACAGGTGTTTGTGACTAAGCTTAACAAACTCAAACAACAAATAACCACTTATGAAATGCGCAAGCGTGTGATGCTTCAACTTTCACAGTTGAAATTAAGCGATTGAAGCAGTTTAAAAAGAAACGTACAATAGGTAGCAGTTACATGTATTAAGAGAAATAAATTACAGAAATATTAATCATGCTGTATCATCTTTGCAATATATTATGAGAAAATTTACTAGTGATATACGTGTAAATTTGTGTAAAGAATACTATTGGAGTGACGCAGACATACAATATTCCATATCAATGAAATTGATTGACTCTTACAAGTGTGGTATAAATATATGCGAAAACTTCCTAGAAGATAAAATAGACATCAATCAATTATGCAAAGAATTTATCGTCATCGAACATCCTGAACTTTTAAACGTTATTGTTGAGCACCTACCAACTTTACTACGGATAAAATATCATCGATATCTTATGGATGGATGTAAAGAATTACCTCTTCATATATATCAGCAATTGAATCCGATAGAATTAGAAAGTATTTGGGACACAGTACCCGAAGCTTATAAAGCTGTTTTAAAAGATTCTTGTATACCTTGTTATAAGTATATTAGCATATGTAATAAGGAAAATATTCCTCCTAATGCATAGGTTATAAGTAAAAAAAATAATAAATAAATGTACTTATAATTTTATTAGCTTAATGTGTGTATTACAATTATAATAATTATAATAAATTGTTTTTATTAATCCAACTGTTTTTTGATGAATCGAATCCCAACCATTTTACATAAACTTTTTTTCCTTTCCTTTTAAGAACCTTTTCTACTAAATAAGTGTTTGGTTGTTTCGTTTTTTGAAGTTCATATTCATACCATCCACCAAGAATTGGTTGGTTATTTTCATCTTCAATAAGGTAAGTAACAGGATTTGTTTTTTGCACTTTAACAATTTTAAACAATTCCGTTGACCATGATGGTAAATATCCTTTATCAAACACTGCCTTAGTCTTGGATATGCGTACAATGTCGTCAACTTTAAATTTATGTTTACTTTTATGTGTTTTAGCTGGTTTATAAACTGTATCCAATAGATATTTTTCATTATTTTTAGATACTTCTATAGGTTTCATTCGTATTGTTGTATGTATAGTGTTGTTGTATGTGTTAACTATATCTTGAATTTTATCAAACCACACGTATTTTCCTCGAAGATTAAACATTTTATAGATTTTGGTTTTTATTGTCCTTATAACTCTCTCCACTATGGCAGCTTTTTTAACACCATACGATGAATAGTGATTAATTTTATATTGCTTCAATAAATGTTGTAATGTTTCATTATAAAACTCTTTACCCATATCCGTTTGTAAATTTTTAGGTGTATGTTTTGCTCGTTTGATAATACGTTTGAATGCTAAGGTTATGTTACTTCCAGTTTTGTTTTGAAGCGGTTCAACCCATAGATATTTGGAAAAACAGTCTATTACGAATAAAATGTATTTAAAACCTTTATTATTTTTGGAGTAAGGTATAAACTCAGCTAAATCAGCCTGCCATAAATCCCATACCCCCTTCAAAATTGTTTGACGACGTGGAAAATTTCTTCTAACAGGTGTGAATAATTCATTAACTACTTGATCCATTCTACGTTGACAAGCTTTCTCTTACGTTTTGCTACAGAACCATCAGGATTTTTATTCTTTATAAGCGTGAAGTGAACATCACCATTTCTATCTAAGGAGTAAGGTAGTACATCACCTAGCTTTCTATTTATGAATTTAGGTACTTCACCTAGCTTTGAATTTATAATATCGATAACAAACTTCTTATTTGCGGCATCATCATCATCCACCGGTTCACCAACATTTTTCACTCTAACCCGTTCGGTTGTTGTAATACCATTTATGGTAACATTTTTATATTTAACTATAACATCATTATATTTATCCCCATAGAATGGTACATTCTCAATATGCATCTTCAAACCGGTCTCCAAATCTGATAGACGTTTTTCATACTTTTCTAGTGTTTGTTTGATATCATTATAATCGTTTTTGTTTTCTGTCAAACGTTTTTCACACTTTTCTAGTGCTTGCTTGATATTCGCATAATTTTTTTTGTTTTCTATCTCCAAACTTGATCCACGTCTTATACACGATTGTAGGTCTTTTCTGATATCATCATACTTGTTATTGAATTCTACAACTCGATTCGTTACATAACTTACAATTTTGTTTTCAAACTCATACTGGCTTTTCTGATAAAATTTTTTGTTAACTGCATCATCACCCTCTTCAGGATCACCAATTTTTGTTAGTCGCTTATTTTTTAAATCATAATGTCCATCAGATGTTAGATTAAAACCAATACCTTTTTCTCCTCGAATATTACTCTGTGTCTGTGAAACGAGAGGACTTCCGAACTTGCTAACGATCATGATTATACTAACATAAAATAACTATTTTTTATTCTATTATATTCGCTTCTTGTAATTCTTCAATAATTGATGTAATTTCATTGACAACGGAATTGTTGCCAGCCATCTGTGCAGCAACTAATAAACGAAGACGTTCTACAAGTTCATTGTAATCATCATAATGGACATATTCCTTCTGTGAATCGTTTAAAACTTTAACTAAGCCATACCCTTTCCGTTCTGAACGTGGAGAGTGTGTGCTTGGTAAAGTAATACTTCTTCTTTTTAGACCAGACCGCAATGTCAACGTCGTTGATTTAGTCGATTTTTCTTGTTTAATATATTTATTGTATTTTATGCTTCTAACTATCCTATTCGTTTTAAGGAAATTTTTTCGAAATAGATTTGTTTGTTCTGCAATATCTCGATAGTTTTTTACATCATCTACAGTTACTAAACTATCATTAGGTTGTTTAATAAAAAGTAATTCATATAAACCTGATGTTCCTTTGTATTTTTTTTCATTAATAATAACAACATCATTCTTAATATCAACAGGTGTATTACCTAATCGCCATGTTTTAAGATTTTCATCGAAATTCAAACCATATTTGCGATCGATAGCTTCATTCTTAACTTCAATATATTTTTCTTCATACGTATTAAATAATTTGTTTGAGAATAGCTGGCTTAACGGTAAATCATCATCGCTTTCCTCAACCGTTTTTGTAAACAATGTAGGGTTTATAGAAGAGGAAGGGGAAGGTGATTGTGAAACTGGAATGGAAGATCTTCTTGTAGATGCATGATCATCTCGTTCAATCTTAGCAGGTTTTTCTATATTGCTTGTTGTTGGAGATTGTATCTGCTTGGTTTCCAATTGAGCTAAAATCGATTCCACCGGTTTGACAATAGGTTCATAAGATCGCTTAAGCAGTTCAGATTGATCTAGTTGTCCTTTACGTATATCCAAAAATTTTTTTCTTATTTCCCTAGCAGTTTTAATTATATTTTCTTTAATTATACGATCTCTTTTACTAATCATTATAGCTGAATGAACGAATCAAATCCTTTCCTATATCTACCTTTGTTTATATCAAAATCTTTAGCGATAACTAAAAAACCGTATTTATCCTTCCAACACAAGTTACACATTGACGTGAACTCTTGTAGTGTCATATCAGTATTAACGTGATCATCATATATATGTTTCATATTTAGTCCATCTTGCTTAAATAGAATCAACATATTTGCATTATCGCGAATTAAATGTTTGGGAATTTTAGCATAACTTTGACAAAGATAAAAACTATCCACAAAAGCGTGTCTACCCATGGCAAAGTAGGCTCTTATTTTTTCCTGATTTTCTGTTGAAACATCATCGAATATAAAAATAGAATTTTTTTTCGCTTCGCTTGGCTCCATAATTCTAGCGTTTTCAGTAAATGCAAAAAAACCCATACCTTTAACAAGATTTAAAATTTTTTCAAGCATTTGATATTTCGGCTGATATAAACTTTTAGAATATATATACACATTTTCAAATTTCAATCCATTGGGATCAGTGAGAAGCCCAAACATAACGTTTGTTTTACCACAGTTTGATGGTCCGCAAATTATACAACGTATTGAGGATGGTAATAGTTCACTATGTCGCTGAAAATTTCTAAAGTTTTCGGATACCATTTCATCGATGTTTTTAATATCGATAGATCGACCTTGCTTTATAATCTTCATCTATAAATAGGATGTATAAACGGTTTCAAACTCAAATCATGTCTAGACGTGGTACCGGCGTGTTTAACAATTTTATAGACGGTTTAAATACGGAATTACATCTACCTTCTTATCAGTTTTGTGGACCGGGTACGAAATTAGCAAAACGATTAGCGAGAGGTGATTCCGGTATCAATCCTCTTGACAAAGCTTGCAAAGTTCACGATATTGCCTATTCAAAAAATAAAGATTTAATATCACGACACGCAGCTGATAGACAATTAGAAGAGCAAGCTTGGGAACGTGTTAAATCAAAAGACGCTACAGTTGGTGAAAAGGCTTCCGCGTGGTTAGTTACAAACGCGATGAAAGTTAAACGTAAATTGGGAATGGGTGTTAAACGTAAATTGGGAATGGGTGTTAAACGTAAATTGGGAATGGGTGTTAAACGTAAATTAAGATTGTGTCGTAAAAGAAAAGGGAAAGGTTTGAAGGGGAAAAAGGTTGCATTCAGGAGTGGAATCGTAAAACCTATAAACCTTACAATGAAAAATGTTAAAAATATTGGAAAATTAAAAGATATTGCAGCAGCAGCAGTTCGTGTGGGTAGGGCAGCTGTAAAACAAGTGGGTGGTCGAAAGAAAGTGAGAAAACCGCGAATTATTCCAATCCCTAAAACTGGTGGTATACTACCCTTAATACCGCTGTTTGCTGGGCTATCCGCCCTAGGAACTCTAACAGGTGGGGCGGCTGCAGTGGCTAATGCCGTAAATGCATCCAAGAATGCACATAAAAAGTTGGAAGAGTCCGAACGTCATAATAAGACGATGGAAGCAATAGCTCTTGGAAAGAAAGGTAGTGGTGTATTTTTAGCTCCATATAGGAAAGGAATGGGTTTGTTTTTGAAACCACCGACAAAAAACTACCACTGAAACTACCACGTAGAGCACTTACTGATATTGATTTGAAAAAGTATGCGAAATTATTAAAAATTCCTTATTTTCGTGGAGTTTTTATGCGGGACAATCTGCCTACTACACCAGCACATATAAAAGAGAGTGCCGTTGTGAATTTGGACAGTATACAAAACGAAGGCACGCATTGGGTTGCATACGTGAAAAACGGATTAGATGTTATTTACTTCGATCCATTCGGTAATTTAACTCCCCCACTTGAATTACAAAATTATCTACGTGGTAGTACTATAGTTTATAATAACGACGCATTTCAAAAGTACAATTCATTTAATTGTGGACACTTGTGTTTGAGGTTTCTTTATGCAAATAGATAATGACTTCCTTTACAATAACACTCACCGGCTATGGTTCATTATTAACATCACAAATATATCCACCAATTGATTTATCGAATGGAAACTATGCGCTTGGTCTCATTAGTTTCAGCAGTTACCATACGATTCCGAACGTTGATGAAACTAACAATAAATTTGTTTATCAAATGAGTAATAAAAACTTTTCTGTAACAGGAAATAAAATACAAAAAGATATGGAATTACATGCGAATGAAAATAAATGGCAAACAATATATATCCCAACTGGATCATATGAAATTTATGATATTGAAAGATACTTGAAAGAACAACTGTTAATGCAGTTTAATATTGCAAAATCTGGATGTGTGTCTAAAGACGATCATGAAAAGTTTCTAACAATTAAACCAAATTTAAATACACAACATATTCATATTAGTTCCCCCTGTATAAATATCGATTTTGAAAAGGAAGGAACAATAGGGAAAATTTTAGGTTTCACGAAGAAATTAAAAGCTGGTTCAGAAATTCACATTTCCGATTCAATTGCTCAGATTATAAAAGTTTATTCAATTCGGATAAATTGTAATATTGTCACAGGTGCTTACTACGATGGTGAATTGACTCATACGGTTTTTGAATTTCCCATAAGAGTACCCCCAGGTTATGCAATAACAGAAGTACCTCGAAATATTATCTATTTACCTATCACATATAAACAGATTGATAACATTACGCTAGAATTACTAGACCAGGATGGTCGAACAGTAAATTTTCGAGGTGAAAAAATTGTTGTTAGACTAGAACTGAAACAGCTACTATAAAAAGAAGTGTTTACTAGTGATACGTGAGTATGGGTTTATCCTTTAACGGTAAAACATCATCAGCGTCATCGCTATATTTTAAAACCTTATCTAACATAAAACATCGTAAACATAAACACCGTCAGGTGACGCTTTCAAGTGAAAATAAACGATTTTTGAAATATTTAGGTTTCAAGTTAAAAATATGAGTGATAAAGTATCATCTATTTTTGAAAAAGCTCATTTTGATAATGAAATTATCAAACGAGAGTTTCACTCATACCTACCGTATGCCTCAAATACCTTCAAATTGAATGACGAAATAAGAATACCTATACAGGCTAGCGATCTCTACTTGGATATTGCAAATTCCTACATTGTTCTAGAGGGAAAAATAACCGGTGACTTAAAAAAATCACCATTGGTGAATAATGCATTCGCTTTTATGTTCAGAGAGATTCGATATGAATTAAATGGAATACTTATTGATCAGTGTAAAGATGTTGGAATGACAGTGCTCTTGAAAAATTTCGCAACTTTGAACATTAATGATGAAAATATTTTAAGTATAATGGGTTGGAATAGGAAAAACAAATTATCAGTAGTTACAGATGATGGTAAATTCTCCATTATTTTACCGCTGAATAAAATTTTCGGTCTTATGGAAGACTACAAGAAATTATTTATTATGTCAAAACATGAGTTAGTACTATTTCGTTCGAAATCTAATACTGATACTTATGTGGGAACAGTTGATTTAGACATAACTCTCAATAGAGTTGAATGGCGTGTAGCACATGTTCTTTTAAGTGATGAAGCGAAATTACGAATGTTATCGCGGATTAATAAAAGTAAGGAATTGAGCATACCCTTTCGTCGTTGGGATTTATACGAATATCCAGAGTTAAAAGAGAATACTAAGGAAACGTGGACTATTAAAACATTCAGTAACTTAGAACGACCAAGGTATATAATTATTGGTTTTCAAACTGATAGACGTGAAAATAAAGCATCAAACAGTGCACTTCTAGATCCTTGTTCAATATCAAATATAACACTCTACATTAATGATATTGCTTATCCTTATGATCGCATGAATTTAGACTTTAATAACGGCGATGTTAGGGAAGCTTATCGCATGTATATAGACTTTGCGATGAATTATTATGATCTAGAAGCACGTCAGTCAATACTATCACTAGAAGAATTTAGAAAATCTCCAGTTTATTGCATCGACTGTTCTAGACAAAACGACTCTATAACATTATCTACTTGTGATGTTAAATTGGAAATTGAAGCTCAAAGTAATTTTCCTAAAAAAACAAAATGTTATGCGCTTGTAATACACGATTCCCTGTTTACTTACAATCCGCTGGCGGGGGAAGTTCGAAAATTGATAAACTGAAACGTGTAAGATTTTCACACTATACTATGTTTTATTTCCCCGATGAAGAGGATAGGTATAATAGTTTATGGAGGGGTGAATTAGCTAGAAAGTTGAATTTAATTGAAAAAAATTAATGTTTTAAAATCAGTCTTAGACCCCATTTTAATCAGAAAACATGTTCGTGGTGATTGATATTCAAGGTTATGGTAATTTTTTACCAAAAGAATTAGCAATTCTTAAAACAGATACTGTTTCAAAATCGATTGCTCATTTTGTGTTCAAACCACCTTTACATCTGAATCGCTATTCTGATAGCATGAAGAATCAAGTTTTTTGGCTGGAAAACAATCATCACACCTTAAAATGGTCTTCAGGATTCACAAATCTTAGTGAAATACCTACTATTCTCAGATATTTCACAGAATTTGCGGATAGAATATACGTTAAGGGAAATCAAAAGAAAACGTTCTTGGAGTCTTATGTGAATGTGAAAATACATGACTTACAAAATGATATGGACTGTCCTAACCTAACACCAAAAGAACCTGCTTGCCTTTTTCATTCTAAAGAAAAGTGTATTTGTGCTTTAAATAATGTTAAAGAATTATTTTCTTACTGTAATGGAAACAATATATTTTAAATAAAGAATTTTTTTTTATTGACTACCTTTTCTTTGTTTTACTATCCCACATAATGTAAAGTACTTTTATAGGTTAAATAAAACACAAACAGTTAAAGGAAATCTATTTATTTATTGTATATATATTATGAACCATCAAAGGCACCACGGACGCCACAGTACATCTTCGCGATCATCCATAATCTGAAACAAAGAGTAAGCGAATAATAAAAACTTATAGTAGGTATATATAACAAAAAAAAATATATATATATGTGTGCCTACCTCATCGTTGATTGGTTGAAGAAGAAGATGCTGCGGCTCCTCATTATTGTCTTCATCTTCCTCGTTGATTGGTTGAAGAAGAAGATGTTGTGGTTCATAATTTTCTACACCAATAGCATCCTAAAAACACACAGAGTAAGCGAATAATAAAAAACTTATAGTAGGTATATATATAAGAAAAAAAAATATGCGTGCCTACCTCATCGTTGATTGGTTGAAGAAGAAGATGTTGCGGTTCATAATATTCTACACCAATAGCATCCTAAAAACACACAGAGTAAGCGAATAATAAAAAACTTATAGTAGGTATATTTATAAGAAAAAAATATGCGTGTCTACCTCATCGTTGAGTGGTTGAAGAAGATACCACGGTTCTTCACCCTCGCCTACACTAATAGTATCCTAAAAAAACACACAGAGTAAGCGATCACTAAAACTAGGAGTAAGTATATGAGGAAAGCAAGTAAATCTAATTTGAAAAGAAATATTTTTTTTTTTACCTCATCTGTATCATCATCACTCACAACAATGACATCATTATCAACTATGACATCATCTTCCTCCTCATGCATAAGCAGATCGTCGTTTATTAAAACAATCTAAAAAACAGAAGGAGAGCATATGAGAAAATAACATAAAGCGTAGAAAAGAGAAAAGCGGGAATAATATTCGTTGGTG
>JAUIMV010000029.1:0-12244 GCA_033557775.1 Berosus sp. SLE1611
TATGACGAATTATCACCACTGCTCTCAAATTTAATAAACCACTCCTTTGAAATTGGAATTCTACCTCAACAATTAAAGGTCTCCAAGGTGGTGCCAATTTTTAAAAAAGGAGCATCTGATGAAATCGGTAATTACCGACAGATTTCTTTATTATCAGTATTTTTAAAAATCATTGAACAAACTGTTAACGTAAGACTGCAACGTTACTTAGTAAAATTTAACATTTTAACTGAAAAACATGGTTTCCAAAACTCCAAATCAACGGAATCTGCAGCTTATCAACTTATGAAAACTGTATATAGCAATTTGAATTATCAACGTATAACCGCCATGTTGGCATGTGATCTTAGTATGGCCTTTGATCTTATAGATCATGAAGTACTTTTGACCAAAATGGAACGCTACGGGTTTCGTGGTACTGCTTTGAGGTGGTTTCATTCTTATATTGTTGATAGACAACAATATGTTTCTGTCATGTCTGCAGATACTGGAAACGAGTGCAGGTCATTTATAAACCAAACGTCTCTTGGTGTCCCACAAGGGTCTATATTGGGACCTGTCTTGTTCAGTTTATTTATGTATGACTTGCCTCTTTTTGTTGACTCAGATCTGATAATGTATGCTGATGACACCACAGCAATGTTTACAGCCAGTTCACAAGAGGAACTCTTTGAAAAGGCACGAGCCACTGTTCAACAGTTAAATGAGTGGTTTGACAAAAATAACCTAAAATTAAACCTCGAAAAAACCAACTTTATAATTATAAACAACTATGCAGGCTTTACCTTACACAATCAGATTGAAATTAATAATTTCTTCATTTCAGAATTAAAAATCATAACTTTCCTTGGCTTAACAATCGATAGTCAGCTCACATTTGAAAATCACATTTTAACAATTAATAAAAAACTGAATGCAGTTGTTTTTGCGCTCAGAAACCTCTATGATAACGTTAACACGCAAGTGCTCAAAACCTTGTATTATGGATGTTTTGAGTCAATTTTACGCTATTGCATCCTCTTCTGGGGTTGTTCCAGTCAGGCTGATATTGTTTTTAAAACACATAAAAGAGCAATTCAAGCTATTTCTGGTTTGGGTAGACGTGATTCTTGTAGGGATGTATTTCGTCAGCATGGCATTTTAACATTGCCGTCATTATATGCATTTTGTGCTCTTGTGGACGTTTATAAACACCAGAATGAATTCAATCGTGCATCGGATGTTCACGATTACGATATCCAGAGCTGAGAACATTTTCGCCCCGTAGCACCAAAACTTGCAAAATTCTAAAACAGTGTTTACTACACACCACTGTTGCTTTATAATAAATTGCCTACCGTCATAAAAGAAAGTACAAATTTTGGCCAGTTTAAACCTAAACTTAAACGTATGCTCATAAACAACACCTTTTATTCTCTTGTTGAGCTAGAGGTACATCTGGGACCTTGCTGTGGCGTCTTGTCTAATGCATCATAATTTAAATTATATCTCTTTTTGTGATAACCTTTGTTGAACACCTCTAGTCATATTATTGTGTTTGAATTGTATCTACATTTTATATTCGCTGTAATTTTGTAAGTTTATATGTATTTTTTATTGTATAATTATTTGTAGTCTTAAATTGTTAACAGCTGTTAAAAGCTTATAAACAATAAAGTACTTCTACTTCTAATCCACATTCACATTGGGTAAGCGTCTTTCAATACATACAAAGCGCACAATCCACAAGCATACTAAAATAAGCTGTACGCTTAACAATATACACAACAGCATTTTTCTACACACCAGGCACAAACGCGAACGATGCGAGCCGTAGGCGAGCATCTTGAGGGAGCTAAGTTTAGTCAGTCCTCGATCCATATTGAAATTGGCTGAACGTATTTCGTTACTTTGGCGACTTGACAACTTTCAAATGATGTTAACAAGCAACGGTTACTGATACCTGGACAACGTACTTCTAGCAGCTACAGAAACTGTTGTGCACTTAAAAGTAACATTCACTCGAAAGTACTTTTCACTTAAAAAGTAACTAACGCACAACAATGTGGAGTAATGGAGACGAGTAGAAAAGTAAGACAAACTTAAATTTTTCTTAGATTTGTTTTTTGAAGGAAATGAAGTAACAATTAAACGAACCAATGTAAAAACAATCTGGTCATACGTTCTCATAAATCTGATAAAAGCGAACTACCTCAATGAAATCTGATTTAAATTATTGATAATCACATATTGTGCCCTGAAGGTAATGACTTTTCAAGCCACTGTAGAAGGCTACCATATATTCTAAAACAAGGGTATTATTGTGAATAAAAACCTTAGTAATAAATAAGGTATCAATGGTTTTTACTCAAAACTAACAATACAGTACAGTGTACTTTGCAAGGTCATGCGTAGCGCGAACCTTGGCCTCAAATATATTGGTTTCTACGTGAACTACGATCAAATATATCGGTTCGGAAAATTTATGTTATTAAGATTGGGTAAGTAATATTATATAAGACAAGTACTTGTACCACAATATGCAACATGTGTCAATACCAGCCAGTGGTATTATATGTGCTAAGGGTTTAAATTTGTCCTAGCTTTCACTGGGAGCTGACAAATCGATTTCATGTAGTAAAGGTTTCTAAAGTATTAATTGAGAACAAAATTGAATCTTCCACTAAGCTCATTAAACATTTTAATGGAAAGGACCCTTCGAAATTGAACACATTTTAAATTTGATCATGCAAATATAAATTAATTTTAGTTTTTCGATGAACGTGCTTTCAAAACTTAATACTATCGTATTACTAACAAAAAAAAAATAATAAAAACTTGATAAACCAACATTAGATGAAATATTACAAAAAATATTTACAAACTTCCATAAATTCTTCGTTTGTAAATACAATCAACCTTGACGATCTTAGATATTCCAACTGAACTGCTTTTTTATATGTAAGAGAAGATGTTGCTTGAGACAGCAAACAAAACCCTTAGCCCAGCTTGCGCCGCAAAGGAAAGTTTATTTGTAAATAACAATAACGGAAGTTTTAATCAATTTCCAACGCATAATTTTTAAAGATCGAAAGCATGCATTCCACAGTTTTATACATTCTAAAGAGACCATTTGTATAACAAAAATTATTCCCAAGCTAGAAAAGGCATCCCATCCAATGAAAAGAAAACTTTTCAATCAGTGAAAGCCGAGCCTTACTTCACTTACATTTAAATTGCATGAAGCTAGAATAAGAATATATAAGCTAGCAAATTGATTTCAAATTCAATTTAACTCCCCTCAAAGTAGCGAGCATGTATTATTTCACAAAACAAATTTGAAAGCAGTATAAATAATTTGCGAGGCAAGAAAAACTGGGACACATAAAGGTTACTTTGTTGACCTTGAAATCCAATAAACTGAAACGCCACAAAGATTTAATTACAAAGAAATTATAGCCATATTCAATTTTATTGTTTTTCTTACGTTAATATATGAAATTCAATTCTTTGGTTTTTAACTATTTTGAGTTATATAAAAAACAGCTGCTTAAAGGGCTCATTCGTATATGAAATTTAAAATGACACGATCACACCATTACAATGATTTTAAATTGATTATAGATAGCCCTTGTGTTTGTTTCTGATATTTCAAATAAATTATTCAGGTTTTGCTCATTTAGAAATTTTTATTCACAAGAAAGTAAAGAAAAAGTTAGGTTTATAATTTGTCAAAAAAATACTGTAACGTTTTAATTTATCTTAATTTTTTGGGTTTTAGTTTTTTGCAATACAATAAGTCCATTTGAACAATTATTTATTTTAAACACAGCACCGTAAACAAATTCACTTACATTTGAAGGTTATAATTTATTTTTGAGGTTATGTTACCTTAAGACACACTGCATTAAATAAGAATTCCCATACACAGCAAAATACACGCGGTATTTATAACTTAAACCAGTGAACAATCTACAGAAGGAATGTTCTATGACATTCTAGAAATATAATATCCTTCTAGAACAAATCAAAACGTAAATAGAACGTCGAGAATATTCCACAATAAATTTAAAACGCCAAAAGACATTCAGTGACAGGCCAGAACGGCTACATTCATGCGATTCAAATTCCCGCCAATATTCAAATGAAACCAATACATAAACGTAACCTACTCTTCATAAACAGCTGTCTATTAATTAGTTTTAAAGCTAATAAACGTTCTGGTTTGTTGCATTGCTATCTAAATTCTCTACACTGCTCCCTCCTTAAGACGAATCGTCCCGATTCGTATTCTTGAGGCTTCCATTGCCATGTTGAAACGGGCAGTGTTCTCGCCTGCAGCCTGCGGAAGATCTTCCCCAAAAACACGGGATCCCCTTGCGCTGTTTCGCATCGTCCATTGCAGTTACCTCTAACCACTGCTCGCAAACCTGCTCCGTCCTCCTGGCCTCTGGTGCATGCCGGTACGCAGAGTTGCCCCTGCATTGCATTTACCGTCGCAGTATAAGAAACCTCTTCTAGTTTCCACTGGACCATCCAACTTCCTTGGCTGGAAACAGCATACCGTGATCCTGACTACCGAGTCCTTGAAGATAACCTCCAGTATGCTTCTTAATATCCGCCAATCAAATCTGTCCAGTCCACAGGCGATCTTGGGCATTGCCAACCTGAAACACCATTGTTCTTCTACTGTACGCCGCAATTCCCATAGGTTATTCAAAATACCTCCGTACGTAGGCTTATCGAAATAGCGGGCCTTCGTCACCAGGTAGAACAGCCACCGCTTGGCATCCTTCAGCTTCAAGAATTTCTTCACTTACGGTCCTTGACGTTGTAGTTCGCCAACTCTGCCATCCTTCTGGTTGAATACTGCGGCAATACCTCTTGACATCTTCAGGTCTTCAGAAACGCAGGGTACGAGGCAATGGTCTTTGGGCATCTTGAAGAGATCCTCTTTCTTTTGAGTTGTTATCACAAATCGGAACTTCATTTCATTGCTGGCTTTACTGAAGAAGTCTTCAAATTCCCAGTTGGCTGAAGTCTTCAGTTCTCGAACACGGACATCCTCGTCGTCATAATTTCCTTCGTAAGGTGCCAAACGGCTCCGATGCACCACTTTCAGTTGGCCTCGTGGAAATTTCTTGATCCTGTACACCACGTCGTTTACCATCGTTTATCCGTTTCACTATTTCGTAAGGCCCTTCGCAGTCACATTGGAGTTTTGGAAAGTAGCCTTTTCGTCTAGTCGGGTTGTACAGGTGTCTCTTTTGGGTGTCAGCATAGGAGATCTCGGTAAATAGCATAGATATCAAAAAAATGTTACGAGCTCGATTTTGAGAAAACAATTAGTTGTGGCAACAAACCCTATGTAACTGCTTTTGTTTTCGAGGAAATCTTGATTTTTCGACTTTTGCTGTTTTTGAAAGTGCCCCATATCTACATTATTATTGAAGATAGATTCATACTAGAAAAACGTTCTACAGGCACTTTTTATGTAGAATTCTCTTGTGTTAACAAATTTTTGTTTTCTTTTACAGTTTTTGAATTATAACCTTAAGTTTTATTCTTTCTTATGAAACGTTTAGTTGGCTATGACTTTATTTTAAAGAACATATTTTTGTTATTTTGATATGTAACATGATGGGCCTATCCTGAACTTTCGGTACTTAAAATATAATTTCGATACATTTGGGATAATGGCTTCTGATGTTTAACTATACTAGGGTGGTAGTAGAAAAGTGACTCTTTTATTTATGTAAAAGACCTTTATTGAACATTATCTAATAATAATTAAGAATAAATCTTCTAGCAATCATTTAACATAGAATTATTAACTTATAACAAAGAAAAAAGTAGAAACCAGCTAAAACTGGTGCTCATATTCAGGAGATATAACTAATTATTTAAATCTGAAGTTTGATATGGCCTGAACTAATGGTCCAATAAGATGGCCTGCCAGATGTTATATTGCCGCTAATTTTTTTTTGCGAGGTTGTGTTTCTTTCAAATTCTACAAAGAATTTTAAATATAATCACACAAAGGTTATAAAAGTGTTTAGATCGCTTAGGCGTAGATGTAATATGTATCTGCAACAAAATGATTGCCAATTGGAGTACCTGTTTAAATTTTTTATATTGTTTATTGTGTTTTAATTTAATAAGTCTATGGCAAATTATCGTCAGAACATTTATTTAAAAAAAGCAGATAATATTCAATATAGGTTTTTGCTCATTTATTATTACAAGCCTACTATAGTTAAAAATCAGCATCCAGTAACGCAAATGTATCGAAATTATATTTTAAGTACCTAAAGTTCAGGATAAACCCATAACGTTAGATATCAAATAACTCGTAAAAATATGTTCTTTAAAACGAAGTCATAGCCAACTATACGTTTCATAAGGCAAAATACAACTTTAGGTTATAATCCAAAAACTGTATAAGACAGTGAAAATTTGTTTACACAAGCGAATTCCACATAAAAAGTGCCTGTAGAATGTTTTTATAGTTTGAACCTATCTTCAATTATAAAGGAGATACAGGTAACTTTCAAAATCGGTAAAAATCGAAAAATCAAGATTGCCTTGAAAACAAAAGCAGTTACATAGGGTTTGTTGCTACATTTAAATGTTTCATCAAAATCAAGCTCGTAGCATGTTGGGCCTTTTTTGATATCTCTTTTATTTACCGAAATCTCCTATGGTGACACACAAAATGGGACACCTATACAGCCACACTTTGTCTCCTTCGTTGAATCCACCCGCTTCTGCCTTGACGTCGTATCGACCTTTCATGCGGTTGCTGCGATGCGCTGTCGTACAAGCTAGTGTATGGAGTTCATCTTCTGGCGGAGAACTTCTATGCAACATTCTCCAGCTTATTCTTATCTAGGAGTGCTTCCATACATCAGATCAATCGGAAGCTTTAGTTCTCTTCCAAACACTACCTCGGCCGGTGAAACAATTGTCGTTTCTTGCGCAGAAGAACGGTAGGCAAACAAGAACAAATCTAATCGTTGGTCGCAATCTCTATGGTGGTTTGACACAACCTTGGCCAAATGTCTGCCAATGGTGCGGTTCATCCGCTCAACCATTCTATCAGATTGCGGATGTATTGGCGTTGTTCTCGTTTTCTTAATTCCAAGTAGTTTGCAAAGTTCTTGGAATAGTTGGGACTCAAAGTTCCTGCCTTTATCGGAGTGAAGTTCAAGGGGAACTCCAAAACGACAAATCCAGTTTTTAATCAAGGCTTCTGCGAGAGTTGACGCTTCATGGTTTGGCAGAGGACAGACTTCGATCCACTTGCTGAAGTAATCCATGATGACCAGGATGTACTTATTTCCAGCTTCACTTTGAGGGAACGGCCCTGCGATATCTAGAGCAATCCTTTCAAAAAGCGACCCAACTACCTCATAAGAGGTCGCCTCTCCTTAGCTGGTCCGTTTGCGGCTGCGCAGACTTCACATCTTCTGCACCAACTCTTTATGTCCTTTTGCCAGATCACCCAAAAGAACTGCTCCAGAACCTTCTCAATGGTTCTCTTGACACCATGATGGCCACCAGTTGTGCACCATCGTAAACTTCTCGCTCCACAGGCCATGAGCCAAAAATCATCCGAAGCTTCAATTTACCCATCACTTTCACAGCTTCCACTGTTGCCGTCTTCAACCGGAGACTTGGAACAGAGTGTAACCTTAAATGCATCACCAAGTCTGGCCTCACCACTGATACATTGGCACTATTGTCGATAGTGAAACTGCATGTCTTCTTTCCAATTCTTCCTTGGACGAGCAGACTGTTGTCCATGTGCTTCAAGCTTCCTATGATGGGACACTTCCTACCATCCATTAACAAAGATCCCTTCTTGTTGGTGGACTTTAGTTTTCCTTTAGCTGGCGGGACTCTTTCTTGCAGCCACTTCTAGGCATTTGGCCTTGATATGCTCTAGTTTTCCACAGTGGAAGCACCGAATGTTTCTCCCCCACTAGACGGTCTTCCATTCTTCTTTATTTTCCTGAAGAGGCTCCTTTTCTTCTACTTTCAGATCTCGAATCCTACTTGGATGTCTGGTGGTAAGCTGGAGAGCTTCGTAACGTAGTGCGGCACCCATAACATCCCAAAACTTGTTGTCGTTTTGACTGCTTATCCACAATGACATCTCAGGGTTGTCCAGGCCGATTGCAAAATTTTGGATGGTAATGGCATCGACAGCATTTTCCGGAAGGTCTACGTAGGCTGACCCGGCTAGTCTTTCCACATCGGCAGCATACTCTTGGATGCTTTTCTTTGACCTTCGCTTCCTGCTGCTCAGCTGTGCCCTGTAGACTGGAGACATGTGCGCGTCCCCAAAGCGCACTTCTAGGGCTTTAACCAGGGTTTCATAGCTCTTGGTACCTTTAATGTTGCACCAGAGTAACGAAGCTTCTCCTTGGAGTGCCACGGTAACGTTCGCCAGCATGTCCTCTTTGGTCCATCCGTTATGGGTTGCGACGACTTCGAGCTGTTGACGGTATACTGGCCAAGGTGTCTTACCGTCGTATTTGGGCGATTTGATAGCTGGGGAACTGCCAGTTGATTGGCCAGGCTCCGGCGATGACATCCTCTTCACCCACAAATCTGCACCAGCTATCCGTGCTTAGGATAAGTTGCACCAGTTCGCTACGCTGTTAATGTAGCTTGAGTTCGACTTGTTCTAGGGTTGCTTTCTTGTACAATTCTTCTCGAACGTTCTGGAGTTACACTGGGAATCCAATTTCGTTTCCAATGTCTTGACATGCATGTCCAATTTTTCATTTAACTTGTGGTTTTGTTGGTCCAATTTCTCATTTATTTGTTGGATAATTTCTACCTTTTGTTGGTTCATTTTCTTGGTTTGCTGGTTCATCTTTTCATTTGTGCTTGTGTTCTGTTGATCCATTTTGTTGCTAGGGTTGGTGTTTAGCTACTGCAACATTGCTACAAGGGCCTGGGTCGAATCTGCTGAACTGGCCTCAGCAGCGTCTTCTGTGGAGGTTGTTGGTTTCTTTGGTCCCACCCTTACTTGTCACTGACGAAAATGTTCTGCAAAATTTCCAACCGAATACCGACACCAATTGTAACGTTTTTATTTATCTTGATTTTCGGCGTTAGAAATCTTTTGCAAAACAATAAGTCCACTTGAACAATTATTATTTTTAAAACACATAGCACTGTATGCAAGTTCACTTACAACTGAAGGTTATAATTTATTTTTGAGGTTATGTTACCTTACCACATACTGTATAAAAAAGAATTCCCCTACACGCCAAAATAACGAGGTATTTATAACTTTAACCAGTGAACAATCTAGAGAAGGAACGTTCTTAGACATTCTGAAAATATAACATACTTCTAGAACCAATTAAAACATAAATAAAACTTTGAGAATATTCCACAATAAATTTAAAACCTCAAAACACATTCAATGACCAGAAAGGCTACATTCATGCTATTCAAATTCCCGCCAAAATTCAAATGAAACCAATACATAAACGTAACCTACACATCATAAACAGCTATCTATTAATTAGCTTTAAAGCTAATAAACGTTCTGGCCTGTCGCATTGCTATCTAAATTCTCTACAATACGAATTACTTAAAACTTTTATTTGGAGAAAATCACAACAACAAATCATTTCCATAAAAAATCGCGTACTTCCAGCCACATTTCCATCGACGCTTATAGTGCTCTTTAATTTGATTTTAATTTTGATTTCAAAAACAAGTCAACATGTTGCTTTAGAATGAATGCAGAAAAACTCAACTTTATTAGAGATACACGAAGATAATACATATGCCCGCATATTCATGCGGATGAAGTTATCTGCATAAAATATATTGCCGGCACGTTTAAGTACATTCCACGATAATAAAAAGAAATTAAAAATATATAGAGGTGGTGAACCAACTCTTTATTAATACCAGTCGTGCTGAATATCAGAAAATAAAACTAAAAGCTTTCGCCCCGAAGAATTTTATACATATATGGAAAAAACTAGGAAATTTTAATTAAAAATACTTTCAGCAGAATAAGCTTCGCCATGACCTAAACGCGTATGGGGATGAACTGTTTTAATATGCAAGTGCCGCTTGTTAACTTGAGGGAATGAGTCTCATGCGGCCTGAGCAAATTAGAAAATTGGATTCAGCCAAATTGACAATACGACCCAGTTCATATGGTTAGCTCCAATACTGCTAGCAGTGTTCACATAAATTGTCTTGTTTTCAGCTAAGTATTACAGTGTAAGTTACATGAAATAACGAAACAAGTTGGCCATTAATCATTCTAATTGTTTTATTAAACCCTTTCTCAAATTAATATTAATCATTTTATGTTCTCTTTGATAACACAAGCCCTTTCAGTTTGACTAAAATTTATTGGCGTTAAATATCTTTTAATGGAATGGAAGCTGTGTCTTTTTCATTTGTTTCATTATTTTGTAAATCAAAAATTAAATTAAAACAATGTTAGACATTGTTATAGCTCTATCTATCAGCTTATTTGAATTTCTTCTCCCACAAATTGTATTAATTCTTACTCAAATAATGTCATTCTGAAAGTATCGTTTGAAAAACTTTTGGTGAGATTAATGCCACTGCCATGCCTAAATTTAGAAATTTTACCGAATTAAATGAAATGTGCCCAATCTGAATTTCCCCACTATCTGAGATATTAGAAAAGAATATTGCCCCACAGCTTAGAAAACACTTATGAAATTATAGTATCTCGTACGAGATGCAGTCTGGGGTTTTCCATGATATTGGTGTGCAACAGATTCAACTGGCATTCTTGTTTTTTTTTTCCTTTTGCTCATACAAACACTGTCTGCATTTTTAAATATTATACAAAAAAAGTTGATACAATAGACTATGTTTTTTTTGTATAAGATCTATGCTCACAAAGCATCCGTTTATATCAAGTGTACTTTACTCTTGACCGTTATAATAATTTTGTTCTTCTTTTCTGAGTATCTAACAACGATAAAGAAATTTAACCTCACGGAACTATAAATGGAAGGGCAAAAACAGGGTAAAATCATAGCACTTACTACCTAAATTACAGTTCAACATTTAAAAACAAGTGTTTCGAATGGTTAGTATTTGGAAGTTTGTAGTGAATATAAAAAATAAAACCTCAGAAGAAGGTTGTAGAACTATGGTTCAAAGCTATAGTCCGCACTTGATCAAGTATGGGTACGTGTAGATTGTCCGTAAGTACCCCTCGACTACTTTGAAACAATCGTATGTTGTAGTCGTAACTTCGGGTTTATCGTGTAAGTAAAACTTTACTTCGTTCTTGTTTATACTATAAATATCTATAGCTATCGCTCTCTAACAATGACTTGCAGATGTCACAGATTTGCTTTTAATCGGTTGTCAGTTTGACGTTTATCGTACGAAACTGTAGACGAAAATGGAAGTTAATTGAAGTTAAAAGTGAAAGTGAGAAATTATTACTACTTTCCTGGATATCTGATAAAAAAATGTAATAGAGAATAAGCGGACGGATAGATCTTTTCTGTGGACCAAATGTGCTGCTTGGCAATTGATTATACAGAACCACAATGCCCAAACTGGCATTCACAAAAAAAACAACTGCGCAGCCTAAAAACCGGTGGAACAATCTGAAATAGAAAAAACGGCAATACAATTCAGTTCAGAAAAGTGAACGGTTAAAAACTGGTGGTGGGCCAGCAATTGCGATAACCTCAAATTCAATAATGGAGGCAGTGGATGTATCTGCGCCGTATGTAGACGTGCAAATTGACTGCCTATGTGAGAGTGATGCCGTTTTTGCAAAAAGGCATGAAGATTAGTATATATTTTAATATGTAAGAAAGAGAAATAAATTCAGTTGTGTAAATCTTTAAACTTTCCATTAAATATCACAGTATCGTACCACCAATATGCATCAACAATCATCATATTTATTTAATTTTATTTTAGTCAATGCAGATACTAGTTGACGCGTAAATAGTATGTTTACGTAAAAGTTATTTAACGTAATTAGTACTTTTAACGTAAAAGTTATTTAACGTAAACAGTATTTTTTTAAAATTTAATTTATTTTTTATTAATTTTTTTATTGTTTTAAATTTCTATTCATTTATTTTTTGATTATTTAAATTTTTTATATTTAATTTTTTTAGATGTTTTTGTTTATTTTTTATTTTTTTTAATTTTTCAAATTTTTTTTATAAAATTTTTGAATTTTTTTTTTATTTTTTTATTCTATTTTTTAATTTTA